>VUQI01024509.1:2130-29926 GCA_015106735.1 Paratilapia polleni | reverse complement strand
TCCACTCCCAAGTTCTGGAGGTAGTCTCTGATAAACCCTGCTCTGTGGGGGCGAGCATTGTCATCTTGGAGGATAGAGTTTGGTCCCAGACTGTGGAGATATGGGATTGCCACTGGTTGTGGAAAATCATCTTGATATCTCTCTGCATTGAGATTGCCTCCAATGACGACGAGCCTTGTTTTTCCAGTGAGGGAGATGCCGTCCCACACCATCACACTGCCTTCACCAAAAGCTGTTACCCTATGCAGCAATCAGCAAAGCGTTCTCCGCGTCTTACCACAATTTGACCCTACAATCCAACTGCCATAGGCAGAATCTGGACTCATCGCTGAAAATAAGTTTCCTCCACATGTTCAGGGTCCATGCTCACAGGTGCTGCTAATCAGGCACCAATCAGGCACCTGATTGTCAGCACCTGGGGTACCAGAAGCTCAAAACAAGAGTCAATAGCAGAATAAGCTGTTTGGCATTGGCAGAGAAGATTTGGCAAGTTCTTCATGGGTGCAACCCACATACTCAACTCTGCTGCGGTATGAGATTTATTGCCAAGAAGCATTGTTACAACAAAGAAATAATCGGCCAAACACAAATTTCCTTACCATTTGTGCTAGGTTTATATATATATGAATATGACAGGAAAGAAGGGAAAGCAATTTATTTAAAAAAATATGAAATAATAATATTTAAAACCAAATTTATTTCATAGGAGCGATTTTGGACAGTCCATACATCACATTATTTCTTTGAAAATAAGCAAATTTAGGGAGTTTTTTTTATCCAGTGTGCATAAGGTGTCTCAGAAGGTAATAAATGGACAATATAATGCACTATGCTGCACAGCAAATGATTCCCACTGATGACGGTCCCATGTGTATGTGTAAGACCAGCAATAATTTCATCTTATGACGTTCCAAGCTGAAACCGTACCTCAATTCTCTCTGTTATAATGGCGGCTGTGTTATTCAGAGATCTTGTGTGCAGAAGGTAATTAATGTCACTGGTCTGCAGTGTCTCCTTAGATTTCTGTTTCAGTCATCATTTTGTTCTTTCTTTAGCTATATGTAAGCTAAAGAAACTTTAGCTTAAAGCATTGGGCAGTGCTGCAGGTATAGATTTAGTGTCTTGATGAAGGTTATTTTAGAGCTTGAAGAGCAGCCTCACTCACCTCTTTGTCTTTCATTAAGGCTAGACGATACCACAAATTTAGTTACCATGCAATATCATATATCATACATCAAAATGGCTACCGTGTATACATTATTATTACTTTAGAATAATAATTTCTGAATAACTTGCCAAATATTAGGCATTTCTATTGGTAATCAACAAGTGTTTATGATGTGATGTCTCTGAAAGAAGGTGGTCTGATATCTAGATGTTTGTTGCTTCAGTAAAGGTTGTGTAGATACTTTGTGAATCATTCTGTTTACATCTACTTTTCACCTCCATCTAAGTAAAAAAAAAAAAAAATCATATCATAGATCCTACATAGTGAGGAAATGACTTGTCATATGTGAGCCTGATTAGCAGCTGCAGAGTAACTTTCCCTTTGTGTGTGTTTATGCAGGTATTATGTGACAGGCTGCATGAATGAGGATCAATCACAGGCTTCTCATTAAGTCTCCGCGCTCCTCCACCTACAGTACACTGGTCGCTCTGCCAGTGACGGCTGGGTAAACACAGGCCTGAGGACAGCTCGAAAGGCAAACACGTAAGAGCTGACGTTCGGCTGATGAACGCGTCACTCGGAAATGTTTGTGAAGTCACTTTCAGCACTGTAACACGAACCTTAGTTCAGACAGTTTTTACTGCAGGAAAACGATGCCAAGGAAATTAATCATGAATCATTTAAAGTCCCCTGAGAGATGGATACTCACTCCATTGTTAGAGATTAATTTAATCTCTATTGATTTAGGGACATCTGAATACTCAAGGGGATTAAATTACATTATGAACACATGCCTGTTCAGACTGAGAGAACATATGTACAGCTGTGTTCACACATGTAAAAATCCACTCTTACTGTATCTTCTCACTGTCACATTTCATTTTCAGGCAGCATACTGCATGCATACAGAAAAAGGTACACACATTATTGCTGTTTTAACTTAAATTTGAGCTTCTGTTTGAGTACTGTTTGAGTACCCAGAATCATTTTGATTTACATCATTAACCAAGGCTTTTAATGGCTCAAAATGGACCTTTGAAACATGATGATATACCTAAGTGTGACTGGTCTGAGAGTCTGTACTGCTTTACTTAAAGTCAATGTTATTTCCAAGGATATTAGGTAAAGTAAAACTAAACTTAAAACTAGGAAGAACATTTTAATTAACTAAAATAAATAAATAAATAAATAATAAAATTTTCTGTAAGCAGGAAAACCTCTGGTAACATAAAGAGCCACTAATTAGGTTCAGCACTGGTTCAGTTTTGCTGCACTGTTTATTAACATTTCAGGGAAACTGTGTTATTTCTTTATTTCCACTTCAGAATCTAACTTTTAGTTTTGCATATGAGATTTTCCATCAGCTTTGACTGAAACCTCTTTGGAGTACACCAGAAATTCTTGTATGCAGGAAACACCCTGAATTTACTTAATAAATTAGAGCTGAGGCTGATGGGAAGGTCATTAGTTTTGCAGGTTGCTAGCCATAAACTAAAGTACTGGACAAATAAAAAACTGTCTGATGATGTTGGAAGAAAAGTCTGAGCCGCATCAGAGTTTTAAGGACTGATGCACAGGGAAGCTAAAATCTGTAATCCAGCTCAAATTGATAATGTTTTGATTCACTTAGGATAAGATCAGGACAGTGAACTGTAGCTTTGAAATAAGTGTGTGGTACCAACTGTCTTAATAGCCTAACTGCACCCTTCCAAAGGTTTCTGGACCAAAGCCAAGGAAAGGCATATCACATGAATACTGTTATCATGGTTCAAAATCATAACAACAGACCATTAAGAGTAAATTTTAAGTTGATAATAAACCTGGGATTGTGTCTGGGACTCCCAGGTGACATGAGAAAGAAGAAGAAGAAGAGCTGTTAGCCACGCTTGAATGCTCACCTGTAGCCGCCCTCCCTGGACGCTGGCTGACTCAGAGAAAGTCTGAGTGACAGGTGAAAGTGACCGCAGCTGAAAGAAGGAAACCACCTTTTGTGTTTGGTCAGAGGACCAGAGGAAGGCGGTGACCCAGGTCCCCCTCCCAACGAGCTCGTCAGCCTGAGGCCAAGGAGGAAGGGTCTGGATGGCTCACTCTTCACATCATCAATACATCCCACAACTACCACAGACCTGCTACATCACCCCCCTTCTGTTAGGCATGTCAGGTCTGCTCCTTAAAACAAACTTAATCTAATCTCAATCTTTACTATATTTGTTAAACAAGATGGCTAAAAAAGCCATTACAACAGCAGCCACCTGTAGGTAACACTATCCCTCTCTGTTTTCTGCTGTATGTTCTGCAGAGGTGACAAAACAGCTGTCGAGCCCATTAAAAGCTTTGTTTGCAGATACTGGTAGGCTCAACAACAAAGTGATAAGATTTTCAATCCCAATTATTTTATACTGGATTTCTCTTATTAAATGCACACCAACTGCAAATCAGGAAATGTCAATAAAGAGAAGCAGATGAGCTGGGTTGGGATTTTGAAGCTAACTTCTACATACATTACGCAACAATAGCTTCTAGTCAATAACAAGAAGATGTTCCCATTGTTTTGGTAATGGAAAAAGTCCACTGTGCAGGCAGAACACTCACCGTGAAAATGTTGTTTAGCAGGGGTCTGTACTACAGAACAAGTTCAACATACTGAGGACTGCTTTCACTTACCCCAACATCAGCAATCAGGCTAAGCAGTCACATGAAGGTGGTTATCAGCTCGATAAATTAACCCCGGGCTACAAGATCATTTACATGAAAGAGGAGGTGTTGGCAGCATCTGACCAATCACAAACATTGCCAGGTGACAGGTCTACTGGCACATCTTATGAAGACAATCAAACTGTAATATTAGAAAAATACATACAGGTTAAACACACAATACAGGCTGAAAGCAACAGAGCCAAAGCAGTAGAGTGTGAGTGTGCATTAGAGGAAAAGTGAAGTACAAGAGTATAGTATTAAAAGTGCTGTGTGGAGCGTGACTGTGTAAGTTCACAGACTTATCAGCCTCACAGCTTTATCATTAAGACATCCTGTTAAATGAACAAGTTTTTTTTGATGTGCATAAAACAGTTTTAGTTCTATTCTGTCATCTGGGATCAGATGGGTTCATCTTGGGATCATATAGTTGTTTTAAACAGTTGTTTTAAACTTGCTTTGCAGCAAACGGGAAAAGAGCAGGAATAAATGGGCCCCTAATAATTTAGATTTCTTGATTGATGCTAATCAGAGAACGGCAAAAACTTTAGACTGTCTAAAAACCTATCAATACTCCTACTCTGGTCAATGGGCATTTCCGGGAATGGATACAGTATTTTTCAGAGAACTGATTGGTTAGTAGGTGACTATTTTCATACCTGTTTATCTCTTGAACATAACCTACAGCACTTTGTCAAACTCTAGTTTTAAAAAAGTGCTCTATAAATAAAATTGGATTGGATTGGGATAGTCTCTACTTGAATGAGATGACTGAGGTCACCACCAGTAGGAGCAAAGGATGCTGCTGACTGACATTACACAAACACTGCTTGGTTCACTCTGAAACATTTGGGGAGGCAAATTTGCAAGATTGGTATCTCCCAGCAAACATGACTGAAACAGTCATGTTATCTCGACAAATGTAGATGAACAGATGCTGATATTATATTGTTTCCAAGTGAAACAGAGGTCCAGTCAGATCACCTCTTAAAAATAAAAAATATTAATCCCTTTATTAGAATAAAGAAAGCAATTGCATGTGTGTTGGTTTTTTGTTTTCTTTGTCAGCTAATTTGGTCACTAAATGGTGATCAGGTGGCCACATAATGTCCACTCCCCTTATTTTTAAATATAAACAACAGGCTTCTACTATTTATCTTTATCCACGTGTAAGTACTCATTTGTTGCACAGCGAACTTTCTTCTCTGAACCAACACAACCTTTGATGCATTAAAACCCTGTAGTGTGTTTACCTCAATGTCTTGATCAGTTAGCTCCCACCGACTGCAGGTCAAAGTCCTCCACTTAACCCATTGTGTCACCACTTCTTACTTCCTACATGGGCTTTTTTGCTCTTTGTATTACTTTATAATGCTCACATCATCTGGTCTGAAAAGACCTGTGATTGGCCCCATCATGGTCTAGACTTTCTAAAACAGTGTCAGAAGAGGTACAGGAGTAAGGTTCCCTCTCACACCTCTTCAAATACAATATGCTGAAAGGTTGTAATGGATTTGATTCATTATATGGCCAAAAACATGTTGTCTACCCCAGTTTTAAGGGGTCACCAAAGTTAGTACAATTGAGGATGAGGGATGAGTATTCATGTGTAAACAAAAGAAGAAGTCCCCCTACTAAACAAACACGTCCACTTTGAAAAGGTGACAAATCCATGTTAGGAAGCAAGTAACTTTTGATCAAGATTCTCATCTGGGACTATTTTTTAAATTTAAATGTTTTCAGTAACTGTTTGGTCGGGTTTCTGCATCAAAACTACTTGTTTAGAGTTAGGAAAAGTTCATGGTTTGACTTAAAAGATGTTTTTCCAACATTAAACACACATCAGAAAGCTCAGTTGTCATGGTTGCCCGTACTGCCTCATCTACATGAACGTATTCACATGGGAACAAGGGTTTGAAACATAACTATAGGAAGTTATAACAGCTAACAATCTAAGGGGTTGTTATCCTCTAAAACCAGGTTTAAGGACACCAAAATTAATGCATCATGAGAGGAGCATGAATGAGTGAAGCAAATGTCTAAAAGTTGTTCAAAACCAGTAGCTGATGGTGGTGGCTGTGGCTCAGGAGCTAGGATCTACCAATCCAAGTGTCCCTGGGCAAGATACTGAACTCCAAATTGTCCCTGATACATCTTTCTTAGCATGAGTTTCAAAGGTAAAAAGTGCCTGAAGACATAAAATAAAGCACTGTAAATGTGGCATGTAGTTATGTGGCATGTAGCTGTGAGTGCTCAGCAAGAGTACAAAAGAGCTGAATAAGTTCCTCTCTATTTACCATTTATTTCACTTAAAACCACCATCTAAATTTCATGGTAATCCAGCTTGTAGAAGCTGTTATTTTTCAGTCCAGATCAACCCAGAGACAGTGCCGTTCACAGAGTCACACTGCTAGCCCAGCTAAAAACACGTGTCTTTGTCAGGTTATAGCAAGGAATGCCTCTCAGTATATTCCTCGGATTCTCTCATTGGATAAAAAGTTGATCCTGGGAGAGTTCCTGTCAGGGCCACGTGTAGCAGGGGACACGGCTAGGGAAAGGGATGACTTTCTTGGGTGTAAAATTCAATTATCCAGCGGGTGAGCGTGTCTGTTGTGAGCGGCGGGCGGACGGCTGCCCGTTCCCAGCGTGCGACAAGGGGGTTAAGAACCACAGAAAGGCTTCCATTATTCAGAGTGAGAACGGCCCATGTGGCCGGCTGCACGGCCCCTGCTCTCATTCACTCCCCTTTACAACAGCACTGCCGAAAGCCTCCAAGTTTCATTCTCTTTTCCCTTCTCCCACTCCTTTTCTCCCTCCCCTCCCTCTCTTGCTCTCCTGCTTTGAGAAAAGAGTCTCCACAATGCTGCTGGAAGGCTGAAGTGGATTCTTCAGCACCCCTGTGGACAGTGCACATGTGGACAACATTCACAGGATGTCTGTCAACTAGTCCATTAATCAACAACGTCTCATGAAAGCACAATTAGGAGCCTCACAACTCTATAACCGATTATCATCTCTAAGCACCCCTGCTACTCCTCCTGCACAGCAATGCTCTGTGCTGAATTCAGTTTTCCTCGTTCGAATGCACTTTTCCACCACATCGCTCAATTATGAAAAAACCTGGAGTTGTATAATCAGAAGAAAAGCTGAAATTATTTTTTTTCCAAGTGTGGACAGCTGCAGAGTGTTCAGAAGCTCATTCCTTGTAGTCTAAACCTATCAGACATTAACACTGACTCGCATCTGTCTAATCGTCAAGTGTGAGAATGGATCTTCAGTGTGTGAATAAGACTGAGGCCCTATGGAGAAGGCCATTGTAGACGCACACTGCACCACTTCTTCTGATAAATGAGCAATTGTGTCCATCACCATTAATGACAGTAAATGACGCAGTGGGGAGCTCTCCATCTACTGTACAAAGTGAGGACAACACTGAGGAACCTTTTGGATTTTATGTGACATCACGTCCCAGATGGGTTCATCTGCAAATTGCTGACCAGAGGAGACGAGCACATACAGAGGTCCATTGTCGGTCCTTATTGGCAGAGTAACTGTATGTTGATGTGCATTTAAATGAGGCTAGTAGCTGCTGGGCTGTGCAAAAAGCCTTGCTTGGCCTTAGTTGCTGAAATAGCTTTGTCACTTGAGGGTTGATCCATGAAGTCCATCAAGTTTAAACACCTGCTGAGAGTTCATATTTAGAGATTAGCTTTCTCTTAAACATTCTGTAGTGGTTTTAGTTTATTTTGGAAATGTATCATTTACTTTTCCTGGACCATCACAGCAAAACTTCAAGAGAAAATAATGACGGTGGAAATGAGATGTTACCGCATGATCGTGGGCATCTCATACACTGATCACATCACGAGCACTGAAGTCCGCCAGACCACTTAACAACATATGGGTCTATTTGAATCTAGTGACAACTGTGAGGAGAAAAAAACTCAAATGGTAAGATCTGAAGGACTGGCTAAAACCCATCCTCCAAGGAACCTTCTTTAGGAAGGCAGAGAAAACGATGGAGTGGACAGGGAAGACCTTTGTAGAGAGTCAAGCCCTCGCATACCACCACAAAGCCTGGAGAAGACTGATGTCCTGCTCACCTGCTCGGTGCCCCTGCCAAAACTCTGTAGGGAGTTAAGGCATCAAAACAAGAGAATATCACTAATTTACAACAGAGTACAAAATACAAAAATCTATTTTATTTTCTGGGTATATAACAAGAATAGGAGGGAGAATCAGGTCTGGAGATACTGAAGACCACTGTAACGATTTAGAGGGCCCAAACTAAGAAAACCAAATTGAGGTCCTGGAGGAAAATCAGTCTGAATAACATAATGATGAAATATTTTTTGACTCCAAAATTGAAATTTATTCAATGAGGTTTTCAAAGACAACATGAATGCTGGAAGCAGAGTGGGAAAAAAAATGACTTGACCTTTGAATTTTCCGTATCGCTGGAGGTTGATTGCTCTTTTGTTACATTATACCAAAACTGAGGTGAAATCCCAGGCTGGCTAATGGCTCAGGATGAATATTTATCAGTTTAAACTGCTTTTGGCTGTGAGGTAAGATAGCCATCGAGTGGAAAAAGCTGCAGCTAACCCTCCAACAAAGGTCGACTGGATTGTAAAGGTCAATGAAATAAACTCTATGCAGAATCTGACCTTTACCTCAAGACTGCAATATGATTAAGATATATTACTGGACACTTTATATAGTATATGAAACTGAAAATCTCTTTTGCCGTAGAATTACAGTGCTGCTCGTGTCTTTTTCTGCTTATAAATGTCAAAAAAGCAATGTCAATTTGATTTTATGTTAACATGTTGATGTTAGCGTTTAGCTAAAAGCTCTTCTACTGCAGCTTGTGCCTCTCATGTATTAGAAATACTTTAGGTAACAGAGAGGGAAGAGTACTGAATGAGACTACCAGGCAAGTAAAAATTCACTGACAGTAAGTCAGTCAAATGACTACAAAAAGGTACAAAAATACACACAACTGTAAAACAAATACAAGATCAGGGTTTTGTTCTGCACAGAGAAATGTTTTAGAAGAAGAAGTTTTGACCACATTCAAAGGAAAATCATCAGCACTGAAACACTTAATAAATTATTTGGAATGTCAGTAACTCGAATATGACACACATTTGTTGTTGATCAGATGGTCAAATGCATAGATTTCTGTAAAATAAGGTAACACAGACTCATGCCTTTACTGTACATGGACCAACTGTGGTTATGCGCATAGTCGCCCCACTCCAAAGAAAAATCTCAGCCACAAAATCTCCTGAAATTTGCTAACGTGTTAGATGTTACCTCCCATTCATGCAAGCTTTAAAGATCTTTCACTATAAATGCATAAATGTCTGCAAAGTTAGATTCTGTCAGTTTCTATGTAGGCTAGAGGGAAGACCCCTAAGAAGTGCTTCAGTTTTCGAGATGCCCTACTGGAGGTGGAACAAAGCATAGCAATGCACCAGCCTGGGTTGGCGCTTCTGACTCAATTGCGACTTGAGCGTGTTTCCGTGGCTATAAATTAATCAAATCAAGATATTCCCATTCTGGATTTTTATACATGTAGGGGAATCCCCTGCCCACTGTCACACCCAATCTGGGATGAATCAGAGCTATAATTATGAAATTACATGAGTTCAGGTGTAGCACTCCCCATTTGACTTGGCTTTATTTTGCAGTTTTTTTTTAATTCACAAGGTGTTCCACACCTTAGTTTAACCATTTTAAAAAAGTAAAATATTACTGTACAAGAATTAACTTAATAAATGAGAGACCTTAGAGAACATGAAAAATGTTGTGCTTTGTTGTACCTCCCGTAGGGGTATCTTGAATTGTTAGGATCCCTTCCACTGCACTAATGGTGAATGCTACAGCTAAAAGAAGCCACTTTAGATGCATATTATGTAGTTGAGGGACTGCACTAAAATGAAAACATCTGAGAGTTCCTGCTTGAAAAGTCAGACATAAAAACTACACTGAGCCTGATTTTAGTTGTGTGTCTCTGTGTGCTGCTGGTGTTCCTCACACATTACCAAACCTACACTGCCCTCATGTGGCACCTGTGGATCTCCTCAGCATCAGGTGTGAGAGTGGGACCAGCTATTCACAACACTACAACTGGATTCATGGTTTCCCATTTCTGGTGGTCTTATTGCCTTCAAATATATTGAATATCTTTTTATTTTGCTTGATTGCCAAGGGTAAATATAACCTAATTTCTCAGTATGATGCAGTAAACTTGCACTCCTACAGTTTGTCCTGAATATTTACAAGACAACACAATGAGACAGAAATATTTTAAGATTGAATCTTCTTTAAAATCCAAATCCTTATGATGAAAGGCCTGAGTCTTTCTATTTGACATGGTTTAGGCTAGCTTATAGGTTACAGTGTGTAGATCCCTATAGTGGATTTTATGCAATGTCTCAGAACATGAACAATGAAAAGTCCATCTGCACTGGGGCAGTGGAAACACAGGCCTGCATGTTTTGAATATGTTTGCTTTGTTCATATAAAAAATATGTATATAAAAGCCTTGTACCTCAAGGCACTGGTAACTCTCATTAATTCATCTTTTCTTAAAAAATCTATTATGGCTTTTATCTCTAATTAGCTGTAACTTAAACTGATTACTGTAAAATAGGCCTGTGTTTAAACCACTCACTTCTACCAGACCAGACTGGACATCATAAAATGGAAAGGTATCTGTCATAAAGGCCTATTTCCATCAAACAAGGTGAGTGCACTTTGTCTAGAGCAGAAGGTTCCAATCTTCTTGTATCCCCACAGCAGTGTCAGGTGGTCTTGAGAACCTCTTCAACACCTCTCATGTCCAAATGCATGCAATTAATCAGCCGGGTCTGGGCTTCATTCAGCTTATCTTTTATCAAATATGGTTATTTTTATTTGTCCATAAGTATAGCCTACTTTCAGCTACCTTTTTTAACTGTTATTTCACAGTGTTCAATAATTATATTTTACCATTTCACAATCCACTATCGTTAGCTACTATTCCATTTACCAGCAATTCAATTCATACTTTATCCATTGTGTTAAGCTAACAATTGCTTACCCAGCTAACAATATTAGTCAGCAATTTAAGTCGTTATCTATACTTTTATCTGTTTCAATAGCTAATCTATACTGTTAGCAAATAATTTAACTGGAGGAAATATTTTTTGCTAAATAATTTTTGTTTTTATTCATAATTTTAGCTCTCTATTTTAGCCATTTATCAATATTTTTGGCAGTTTGCTGTTTTAACTGTTAGCCATAGTTTTAGCTAGCTAAGCCAAAGTGTTAGCTAACAAATAACTGATAGCAATACTCATAGCTAAATTTATTTCTGTGGTTTTATTAATAAATTATCTAGCTCTAGTTTTACCTCACTATTTTAACTCTTAATTCATAGTGTCCACTATCACTGTAGATTAACATTTCAACTATTCATTCACCACATTCAGCTGCTAGTCTGTTTAGCATCTATTCAATTGCTGAGGCTTGTTTAGCTTAATGTATACATTTATGTTTAGTTGCTAACTAGTTATGTAGCTATTAACAATTTCCCTGGCTTCCATGCTTTCATCTAGCTATTTTAATCTAAACTGTTCATAAAAATATATTAACTATTTATTTTAATAAATATTTCCTACTTTGGGCAAATAATAAGCTATAAGTTTCAACTAAAGGCAACATAAAATTTTCTTTTATACTGTAAAGCGTTATAGATTTAGCTATTTCAACCTTTTATCTATTACTGCTCACAATACTTTTAGCTACATTTTTAATTCATATTAGATAGGTATTCAACTGTGTATCAGTATTTTTGGCAAACAGTGTTAACAGATTATCCATATGCTATCCATTCACTAATTTCCACTATTTATCCATTCAGTTTACAATTTCAATTATATATCCAAGCTGCTATTAGCTAACCTCAATAGCTATTAGCTACCCTCATTAGTCACGCTGATATTAGCATTCCTCCGCTAATAGCAATGCTAATTCTAGTTGATAATGTTAATTAGCTATTCATCATCTCTATAAACTAGAAAGCAGATACATCTTTGTCACATTTTCTGATTTTCAGATCTACGCTGTTTTTTAATATAATAATGAGCCTTTTTTATTTGTAGTTAAACAGAAATAGCAGGATTTATTATATGAAACTCTATTTAACTGTTAATTTTATCCTTAATTAGTTGGCACCTTATGGCAGGAGCACTAATAATTTATCAGTCATGTGGTCAGTGTGTTTTTAGCTTTCCACTACAGGTCATGTCCTCTGTGTTTGCACTATGCAATTACACACAGTGTACCTGGCACGTTTGAAAAAAAGCATTTATAAAGCAATTTCTTCAAAAAAGACTATTCAGAATTATATGTTACATTGTGGAGGTTTGGAAAGGGACCAGTTAAGACCCTCAGACCATGGATTGAAGAACATAGCACTATTCTTCCCCTTTACTGTAACTATGATTACATAACATGTCTAAAGGGATAAAAGCAAGTTCTTCAGTGGTTATTTCTACCTGTTCTCAGGTCAGCCAGGCTGCACAGAAACAAAGTTACTGCACAAAAACCCGCATAGTTACCCCTGGCACATTCAACCCACAGGCACACAACAAGAACCAGATGTGCCATGGTAATTCTGTTTCACAACAACCGTCCCATGACATACCGATGCAGAGGGGGTGTGGTGTCACGTGTACCGGTGTTAACCGGGAGTGGTTTTTAAAAGAGAGTTCAGAGAAACTCTCCCGAGTTCTCAGCCCAGCATCAGCATACACATTTCTTACCTGGAGGACGAGAGGATGGACGCTGCATACAAGCGGGTCAATGGAGACTACAGCCCAGAGGCAGAAACAGGGGACCAAGTCACAGGGGTAAATCTGATTTATAGTTGACTTTAAAGCCCTCTACATTTTCTTTTTTTCATACTATATACAGTTTTATCAACTTATTTGTGTTCTTGTCGAGGTTATGGAAAAAAAAAACAACAAAAAAACAAATACTAATTCAAACCAGTCTGTTTTTATTACAACAGCAACATAGCTGGGCATAGCTGGAATATTCAGGGTACAGCAGCTTACAAAGCAGAGAATTACAGTGAATAGAGGTGAAAAACAAACAGCTGATGGAAATGGAAAAAGTCAGAGTGCAGGGTAAATAAAACAGGTGCTGCACTAAACATTTACTAATGCAAGAAATGTCTCTATAGGCTACTGTTTTTGTCCTTTTTTTCTTTATAATAAAACAATTAGAGGATAATACAGATAACTGATTGAGTTGAAATAATCTGCAAAAAAGTCTTACAATAATTAATAAATTTCCAAGCCAAAGTCCTAAACATAATGTTTCATCTTTTCTTTTTTGCCAGGTGTGATCATAAAGTTAATATCTTCAATATCAGTTTGGCCTCTGTGTAAACATAACCATATTTTATAGGCAAAACTATTAGTAATCCTTAGCTGGAGCCCTAATAAAAGCTTTCTGTTTCCAAAGGTGAATAAATTCAGTCATTTGTTGAACACTTGTAGTCAAGGCTGTCCTTCAAAATCTTCCATTTTTGTGGCTCGATTCAGAAAAAAAGCTAAAAAAAAAAAAAAGGCATAGGACATGGTATGTTTAATAAATAATTAACTAAGCTGTGATTTCTTCATCTGTATTTACTCATCTGTGAAACATCTGCAGAGGAAATTAGGAGATGTGTTGGGTTTGTGTGTATGTGTATTTTCCTGAAACCTTCTTTGAACATTGTTATAAGTGTCAAGGCTTCAACCTTTGCACCGTGCCCTGAATGCCTTCTTTTTTTCTGCATATGGCTGTATTTAAAGGCAGGCACACAAAAGGACAGCCAAACACCAATATAACAATTTATAACATCTGTCATTTACACACCTTTTTTGCTTAAAGGTGTATTGGTGGCATTTTGCAAGCTCAATATAGCTTGGTTATAGCTTTGTATTTAGTATCCCTCCTTCTATTTCCTATGGTAACAAAACCATGTGCATGACGTCATGTATGTAAAGCCTGTGTTTTTATCTTCAATGTGTGTCTCAGCGGAGGAGAAGGGGCTCCATGTACCTGGAGGAGGAGACCAACAATAAGTCAGAGGTGATCTCCTGCATCTTCTCCCTGAAAGAAGAGGTTGGCGCTTTAGCCAGAGCCCTGAGGCTCTTTGAGGTAAACATTAAATCTCAACGGGCAGCCCCGAGGTCCTAATGTGATTCCCGAGATTCAAGTATTCAAATGCAAATTTACAAACTCTGTACTCATGAATATCATGAGCAGCAACAGGACTGTTTATTATGGATTACATTCAGGTAAAACTGAGACCAGGAAATACAGTCCTAACTTTTAGTTATGGAAAGCAAAATTGCAGACAGGTCTTCCACAAACAGGACCTAGAAATATTAAACTTAATCCATGGATGGTTTGGTACATCAAACCTCAAAAATAATCTTTGCTTATCTCTGACTATTTAGAAATGCATCCAGAAAGACTCATTTAGAAAAGAGTGCAGAAATTGGTTAATTGTTTTCAGTATTTTGTCAAAATTTGCTTCTTAGCTTTTTTTTGCAGAAAATTAGATGGTAATAAGATTGACACTCCTCATAGGTGACCATTAAACATAAAGCAACTGGTGTCAACAACTGGCTGGCTATGGCCATAGCAGGTTAGGTTAGAAACATCTGTTCTGGCTGGACTGGTCTACCTGGACCAATTGCTCCAATTAACATTTTATTTGTTTAAACTACATCCCCTGATTCCAGTTTTTGTCGGAAGCTAAGTTAATGGTAAGCTAAGCTACAGCCAATGTCTTGTTAGCTTAGTTTAGCATTATGGGGAAGCAGTCTTGTGTCCATAAAGTTACTCATTAACATTAAACAAAACAAGCCACATGAGGGGAAACTAGAAATTAAATTGTGGGGATGTTTCTCTATTATACTTCAGTACATTATTTTAAGTAGTTATATCATTTAAATGTGACAGTGTTTGGACAGAGGAAAGCAATGTATGATTAGACTGAGGTCTTTATGGTGTGGTTTTCATGCTCCTGGCCTTTTTTGACCGTTTAAAGGAGGAAACTAAACAAACAGAGCTTATCTCACATGTTTGTGTATCAGTGGTGTGCAAACATGACAGGTGCCTCATTGGTCTCAGCTGGGGGTTCAGTAATAATGAAACAGTCAAATAGCAGACTGCTAGAAAATTCTCCCTTCTTACAGGCTGTGAACGGATTGCTGTGCTGTACCTTTGTGAAAGTAAAGCAGTTTTAATGTTCTTTTTTTTTTAACCTACAAATTCTTCTTTATATTTTGCTAGGAAAATGGGAAATAGGTGCAGCAACATACATGGAAATACAGTATATAAGGCAAAAACAGAGTTTGTACAATATTGAAAGTCAATATTTGGTATGACCACCTTTATTCTTCAACGCAGCCTGAACTCTCTTAGGCAAACTTTCTTGTAATTTCTTTAAGTACTCTTCAGGAATAGCACACCATGCTGAGATATGCCAAAGTTTCAGCTAACAGCTCTTTGGGAATCACCTTGTTGGTGCAAAAATACAATTTTATGCCTGTCAAACTGTGTTATCTTTGGCATTTTTGTAGATTCTACTAAAGAAACAAGAACAAATTATGTGTTTTTGGTACAGGCTGCTAGTAATGTTATGTGTAGACACAGCACTGGTTCATCCCTTGAGTTAGGTGCCTTTTTTGTGCTTGAGTGATTCATAGATCAGTGTTAAGTGGCTCAACAAACAAAAAAAAAAAAATCCTCTGAAAATGTTCAGGTACAAGGACTGGACTGAAAATGAGTGAAAAAGCAGCCAATGTTCAAAGAAAAACTTTGAAATCCTTCAGAAAGTCTGGAGAATTATTGCTCAAGGGCACTTAAAAAAATACAAGAAAAGCTAGCTGCTTGGAAGCAAAATATAAAGAAATGAGGGGTGGATCAAGAGTTTTACACAGTACCATATATCCTTTCGTTTTGGCCCTACATCTAGACTAAAACATGAAACAGCATTGACCCAGAATGAGTTCTGGAGTGTGTAAATCTGAAAACACAGACTTGGTGTTGCAGTGTGTCTGGTGAAAATAGAGCTTTGTAGAAGCACTGCTATGTCCATTAAAGTGGCGCTGCATTTTATAATTTCCTTGAATAAACCTGAAGAAGAAAGAATAAGAAGCACAGATGTAAAACAGCAAATCTTTGCTGAGTTTATACTCACTGGAAACCACTAAAAGAAGTTCAGCTGCAAATAGAAGGCAGCCACTACGTACAGTACAGGAAGAGTGGTGCCTGTTTTTGTGTTTTAACACATTTTTTGTACACAATCTACAGTTTAAAACTATATGTAGACTGTGAATTCAAAAATACAACTGTGTAAATATTCTGTAAATATTTTACAACATGTTATTGCTTAATCCTTCAAATCCCAAGAACGTCAGTGCGTCACTGTGTTGTTGTTTTTTTAATCTCTTATCAATCTAAACTGCCTCGGCGTACGTGACTGACTGCTCGGAGTAAATAGTGATTGGCAGCAACTTCATTGTTTGATCTTTAAATCTGACGTTCTTTCATGGTTCAAGCTTGATTTTATTGTCATTAAAACACTTTTTCTTTTTAACATTTTATACTAAAATACTGCCATAACGTACAAAAACAGCCATTAAAAATGATGTTTTGAGTTCATGAAACACATTTTTTGTGGAGAAAATGTTTTCTTCAGCCATTTGATTTTCCACATTTCTGGGGGTGGAGATGTGACTGTGTTGACTCTGATCAATACCAAGTATGTGCCAAATGCTAGTCTTCAAATGCAGCCGTAAACACCACAATCCTCTTTGAACCTATGAGCTCCCACTCTGCCAATCCTCCCCCTGCTCCACCCCCGTCCTCCCACTCCCACTCCCCTCATCTTTCCAGCTTTTCTATAAAACAGCCCAAATTACCCCCAAACCATCTACACACTCCTCTCTCCCCAGCTGTGATGTAACACATGCTGAGTGAGCTTGGACACTCTAAAGCTAAATGATGCTGTAAAAAACAAAGCTTTAAGAGTTTTGTACTGCGGGACTTACTTTTTTTCCTCCTGTTTTCTCGCATAAATTGAAAACGACTGAGCCATGTGCTAATGTTTAGCGGCACAGCTGTGGCATCCATCACGTGTTCCTTCTCATGTCTGAACTTCACATTTCATTCAGAAAGTCTCTCATGAAAATTGCTGCACTGTTTAACCGCCCAGGTCTCAGCGGACATGTGACACAGCAGCATGGCTTTCTTGTGACGAGTCATGCTACAGGCCGACCTTGACCTCTGTCTGGGTTATTGTCACCGGCCTCGTGGCAGAGGGATGGCTCGGAGGGGTACAGAAATGTGGCAAATTTCCCCTTGCACCCTGCTGGGTTTAAGGACTTAGGGTTGGCTATGTTAAGCTGGACCAGGCCGCCAGTGGCACGCACGCTGAATCATTTCTCTTTGCACTCTTTTGGACTGCAGTATAAGTCAAGTTTTCAGCTTTATTTTGAGGACATTTTTCAATCCAAAACCAATTAAAAATAAGAAAAAAACATCTTGTGATTCATTCAACTGCATCATCAGTGAGCTTCATATTTAGATACTTAAAAGATCCATATTAAATTTTCTCATGGTTTAAAGCATCTAATTTACTGTGATTAGACAAGATCTCATCCATTGTTACTAGCTCAGAATTAAAACAGGAATTAATCAGATCAGATCAGTTTTTGTCCTCTATGCATAATGTGTTAGGTGATGGCCTTACAAATGATTTGATACGTCACATTTTTTAATTTATGCAGATAATTACAATAATAAAGTTGAATAATTATGATCAGAAAACAGCTTTAAGTGTCTTAAAGATAATCTGCTGACACTGAACATATGATTTAACATCACAAAAAACGAGTCATGTTTTATTTCAAGTGCCATCCTGGACTCATCTTTGGTTGTGTCTGTAGTGACTCCTTGAGGGGATGCAGAACCACATGACCCTTAAAAACCACTGAATAGGATCCAGATGGGAGAAAACGTGAGATTGTGTTGCTTACGCCCTCCTCTGCAGCCTATAGTAGACTGAACACATAACACACTCCCTCCAAAAAGTTATATAAATTTGCACAAAAACAAAAACACATTTAGGTGATAATTACCACATAAATATGCTTTCAAACACAAGCCAGAGCTGTTTTGCATGTTGAACTGCAACCAGAAAAGTCTGGAAACTTCCCAGAGGTTTTGTGTCCATGCAGGAGAATAAAAACTTCTCTGTGCCGGCAGGCCAGGAGCATTTATCTTACAATTATTTTGCACTTAACTACTACAATAAGTCCCGGATGCCTTCACTAAAAGAAGTCCGGTCTGTCTGGCTTACAGTCAGTGTACAGACAGACAGTTCAAGGCAGCTGACCTGAGGTCTCCACAAAGTCTGATAAATAACCACCAGTTTATTAACAGCACACTGCCCTCTCATGGTGGTACAAAGGCAATGCTGCAAGACACTTGATTAAAAACAAAAAATGGAAAACTATCTAAAATATATGTGTAGATGAGCAAATAAACAGCTGTCACCAACATACTAAATTCTTTCTTTGTGCAGGAGAAAGGCATCAACCTGACGCACATCGAGTCCCGTCCGTCGCGCATGAACGAAAACCAGAATGAGTTCTTCATCAACATAGACTCCACCTGCTCTCAGGCCCTGGATGAGGTCATTGAAGGCCTGCGCACACAAATCAGCGGCCACGTGCACGAGCTATCACGCAACAAAGAGAAGGACACAGGTTAGTGAGTGTGTAATTGTGGTAGGAGGATGTCCAACTGAACAAGACGAGCATGAATCTACAACATGATAGAATTATTAAATGTGAATAAATGTCACATGTGATGAGGAGAATTTACAAATATGTTCTTGTGCACTTTAAAATGATGGTGCTCATATTGTTTATTGCTTATCTGTTCTGCGCAGGAGGCTGAGGATAAAATAATCTCAAATATTATCTTATAAAGATATTTTAGCTTTTAAGTGCTAAACAAGTTATACAACTGAGGCTCGGGCTCATAAATCAGAATATATGAAAGATTTTTAGTTTTGGCCTGAGTGTGGCGCTTGATCAAATGTCAGGGGGTCTATGAAATTATTAAGTTTTATCTTAAGGGGCACATGAATGTCTGTAAGTAATTCATTGCAAGGCATTTAGTATTAGACAAGCTATTTCAGTGCAAAACACCAACAGCACAGTGGGGATCATCCTCTGGGGGGCATAAATATCTATATCAGTGAAATTTTTTAGCTAATTCTGGTGCTGGAGCAAATTTTAGGGTATTCTCTGGGGACCACCAACATCTGTACCAAAGTTTGTGGTAACTTGTCCAATAAATGGCAAGATATCGTAGTACAAAACACAGTACACCTCATACTGAGTAAAGCTCATGCCAGCGACATAGGGATCATCCTCTGGGAACAATAAATCTCTTTATCAAACTTTGCTAATCCATCCATGTGATTCAGAGATATTTTGCTACACAGAAATTTCAAGTCAAACCATCCAGCAGCCGGCAAGATATTTTAGTTTAAAACACAGATTTAAGCCTCTTTACCACTAATGAATAAAGACTAGGAATTATCCTGTGGGGACCATGACTATCTTTGTTGAACTTTGTGGTAATCTGTCCATCAAAAGTAGAGATGCTGGTGCTAGGTGAAAATTTTGGATATTTCCTCTGGGGAACACAGACATCTGGGCTGCAACTCCTGGCTCATTGCCAAAGAGTCAACAAAGACAAAAGGTTCATCCTCTGGGAACCAAGGATTTTTATGTTAATCCATCTATTAGTAATAGAAGTCGCAGTGGTAATATTTTGCTACACAGACTAAACTTGTGTGCAGATTTTGTTGCTAGAGGAAAATATAGGGTATATCCTCTGAGGATAAGCAACATCTGTGCCAAGTTTTATGCCAAGCCACCCAACAGAGATCAAGATGTTTCCTTTTCAAACACAGGTGGAAACCTCATCACCAGAAGAGTCAACAAGGACAATAAAGATTATCCTGCAGGGACCATAAATGTCTTAATAATCAGTCTTGTTCATGTAGAGGTATTTTGGCCTAAATATAAAACATAATCCAGTAATTGTTCAGATATTTTTTGGGATCAGTGCAGAGCCAAACAGCTAGCATGGGCAAAAAAAATCTAAAAAAACTGAGACGAGTACAGCTGAAATGGTCCATTTATCACTGAGCCTGGTGCTGGGTGTTGGTCTGTGCTTCATGATCGCCCAGCCAGACTTAGTAATGGACAGCCAGCGTCGCCAATAAGACTGATGGCCCATTGCCCCTTTTATTAGTTGTTTCCAGAATGACATTAGTTTAGCTACTGAGGACCAACAGGCCTGGCAGGAACAGAAGAGTTTTGTGTCTCCTCCCCAGACTAACCCAGGGACGGAGAACATGCCAAGGTCATGGCAGGCTGAGACAGACAGGGCCACCATGGAACCTCCTTCGACCTCAGCGTAGACACTGCGGCGTACTGGTCAGGGTCAAGTGGATGAGGACGATATTTATGGGCTGTTTTGGGGACAGCCAAAACAGCTCTATTGTCTCTGCGAGGCCTCAGGCTGGACCACACTGCACAAATGTAGATTAATGATTGGGCCTCAGTGTTTTTTGAGTGTCATAAATCCATACAAATAAGCAGATGCCCCCCTTGTGTACTGTTCTGTTGAGTGTCAAAATGCCACAGCACTGAAAAAAAATCCTGGAGGCAAAATGCATACAAGCCTGGGTAACAATCTTCAGTATTAATTTAAACTGCAGTCATTTATATCAGTCAGGAATAAAAAATATTCAGGCTGCAACTGATGATTGTTTTCTTAAATGTAAATAAGTAAAAAATACTTGTCTCAGCTGAAATGATCACGTGGTTGATCGACAGACAAAGAGTCAGACAGTCATTTTTAAGTTAAAATAAGGACAATAAATTTGAAAGCTGTCTTTTTTTTGTTTTTCCTGTTTTCTGTCACTGTAAGCTGAATATCTTTGAGTTTTAGTATTAAAGAAGGTGTCACCTCGTTTAGTAAAGATGATATTTGGTATATTTGATTTGACTAACCTTCACGTGACCATGTAGGGTCATTTATGAACCCAGCTGTATATTTATATGTGCCACTGTGATATTTTTTAATTGTTAAAATGTGACCTTAATGATTTTTTCTGTGTTTTTTTTAACATATAGGTGTTTTCCACTTCTAATCACTACATAGTATTGTTTTGCAGTGGCTAACAAAGCTAGAGTAGCAAGATTTACTGCTGCAGAAGCCCTGAGGCAGATACTTAATGTATAAAGTGTGAGGCCAATGTGTTGGGGTAACTCCTTCTTGCATTAAAATTCTATTAAATTGGAAACCAAGATTAGTGACATTAAAACATTTTAGAATATCTGTCACTGACGAAGGAAGAGTGTAGTGGGTGTGATAAACACACATAGAGCCATTAAACAAGTATTTCTGTATGAAAATGACCCCAGTCTGTCACTGTTACTAAAATAGCTTGGCCACTTGAAAGTTAATAAGCTATTTGTTATATCTCTGCATAATGACAATAAAAAGACAGAGATAGCTTTTAACCCTTCTTCTAACCCTGAATATTTCTAATATTTCTAATTTTTTCCCCTTTAGACTCTGAAAGCCTCATCCACTTGGTCCAATGTTGAATAAAAACATAAATTATCAGTATTTAATGACTGCTGTTATCCTCTAGTGCCATGGTTCCCTAATGACATCCAGGACTTGGACCGCTTTGCCAACCAGATCCTCAGTTATGGTTCCGAGCTGGATGCTGATCACCCGGTAAGGACTGACTCATCCATCGCCGCATCCTGCCTCCATACGCGTGTGTGAATGCCCGTCCACTCACACCCACACGTCCGTTTATGAAAAGCAGTGGAGATGACAGGCCACGCTCCGCCGTCTATTCTAATGGAAACTATCGACACACACAAATTGATGTCATTGCTTTAATCGAGCCCCTGTAATTATAGATAATTGCTCCCTTTTGCCACCACCATTAAAGCAAAATGTATTCATCATAAGCTGAAAAACACTGTACAAAGGCTTCATTTGAATATGTATGTGCGTGCTCTCATTGGGTTTGGCCTTCCCAAAGGATTTCCACCTTTGATTTAGCTCTGAGTGGCTCGGCAGTGATCATGAGATCTAACATGGCTTTTGTTTATGTGTGTGTGTTTTCAGGGCTTCACAGATCCAGTATACAGAGCCCGCAGGAAGGAGTTTGCAGACATCGCCTACAACTACAAACAGTAACTACTCTTACTTAATATCTTTGTGTTTAAAGAGAAGTCATGGATGTACAAACACAAAAGGCTGACTAGACACAGGTGAAACCAGTGAGGGCGAGGCAGATCATTAGACAGAGGTGAAGACAAAACAGAGGACAGAAGAAAGAAAACGGGAGACAAACAAGGGAATGCTGGAGAAACTAACAAAATCTGAACACTGGAAAAACAAGAAAATAAGCAATAAATTTAAAACAGGAACCAAAACTGAGCAAATGCTAAACAAGAACGTGAGACCAGGAGATGAATTTTATTTAAGGGTGACACAGTTGAGGATAATAATTTGAATAAAACAAACTGTGACTAAAAATTCTTTGGACAGTTTAAAGAAATGTGGTGTTAAATGAAGGGAAATTGAGACACTACCACTGATTTTTTAAATTTCTTAGTGTTTATTTTTGCTTTTCTCACAACATTCAGTCCATTTATCCAGTGATGAATTACATAATTATTTCCAAGAAAGCTTTTAGGACATTATTAGGAAATTATTAGAATTTTTCCTATAGGATATGTAAGGTTTAAAATTGTATTATATTTTTACTTACTAAATTCCTTATTGTATTATAGTTTCTTATTATAGTTTCTATTTTATTTATTTTTATTATTTTATATGTTTTTTAATTTTTATTTATTTCTGTTTTATTTCAGATTTTTTCTATTTTGTATTTTTGTGCACCTTCTTTTTTTTGCAAGTTTTACCCTGTTAAGCTATTTTTTCTTCTCATATTTTATTTTATTGAGCTATTCCAGTTTATTCAAGCTCATGTTTTTATAGGTTGTTTTTTAAAGTTTTGGCTGCTGTGATGCAGTAATTACATAAAAAATTCAACTTCTGCATGTATTTATAGCAAATGTGTGTCATAAATGATGGGCAAATAACTTACAGACCCATTACGTCATCTTTTAAATTATTTTAAGGGCTTAGTTTTTTTTTTTTTTATGTAGAACAGTTTGAATATAAAATGATGCCACATTTATTTTTTGATACTACCACTGAAAGACCTCAAAGTCAGACATTTTAAAAACTACATACATACAACTACAAGGGTTTTTGAAGCCCAGCCAATGCCATGGTGTATTTTTATTGGTGTTGATGTAGATGCTCAAAAGCCTTCCCGCTAAAACCTGCATTAATAGATTCTTTTAGTAATGTCCACATATTATCAGCATCTAAAACACAGGGTTTTAGCTGCTTCTTGTTCAACAGCTAGTCACTAACGATGTCTACCTGCTGTTTAGGCCTGGATAGTTCATTAAAAATTCATTACAGAGACTTAAGACAGCAGTGAGTAAACTAAACGTTTGTTGAACTCAGGGAGCATTAATAGAAAAGCTGGTTGGATTTAGACATACAAAAATGAAAGGCAAACACAGTGTTGCTTATGAGCAATATGTAACTGCTGTTGTCACCTTTGTTCCAGTGGCCAACCCATTCCCAGGGTGGAGTACACAGAGGAGGAGAAGGCCACATGGGGCACAGTGTTCAGGGAGCTGAAGACTCTGTACCCGACTCACGCCTGCCGCGAACACAACCGGGTCTTCCCCCTGCTGGAGAAGTACTGTGGGTACAGGTCGGACAACATCCCACAGCTGGAGGATGTGTCCCGCTTCCTGCAATGTAAGTCTTCAGCTGAAAAGTACCTCTTTGTTTCACTCTGAGGCTAAAATGCAGACATTTTAATCACTATGTTTATTAATATAAATTACAAATTAAGATACACATGTTCACTATTAACTAGCTGCTTTTTAGCATTAATATTAGTGGCATGTTGGCTCTTTTTTAGTCATTATAAAGCTCTTATTAATGCCTTATTCTGTATGCCTATGTTCAACAACAACCAGAAGACTAACACATTTCCCTTAACAAGCTCCTAATTGCAGCTTATTGATGGTAAGAAAGTTGTTATATATATAAATTTTATTCTTCTGATTGACAGAAATAGAGAATCTGTTCCTGTTATGAATAATACAGCATCACACAGTACATGAAACCATGTACTCATCATTCAGTTCATTTTGGAAACCCCGGGGGTGTGAATGTGGGAGGCAGTAGCTGTTCAGACCCCACTTCCTCTTCCTCCCTCCCCTCTCTGTCTGCTCTTATTCAACACAAACAAACAAACACTCATCCTCTCGTCTCTTTCATCTCCCCGCCGCTCTCCTGCAGCGTGCACAGGTTTCCGGCTTCGCCCTGTAGCCGGCCTGCTCTCGTCCCGGGACTTCCTGGCTGGACTCGCCTTCCGCGTCTTCCATTCCACGCAGTACATTCGCCACAGCTCCAAGCCTACGTACACACCTGAGCCGTGAGTGCCGCAGTCTATAAATATATAAACTACAGATGTTTTCAAGACAATGTTGGTGTGCTTTCCTGATATAGAAGAATGTGGGGTCCCCTCACATCTTAGGATCTTGCATTAATGGCATTCACATCAACCTATGAAAGTCAGATGGGGTAGGAGTACATTGTTTTTTTAAGGAGAAATTTGTGTGTTGATCCTAAAAATGTAGTGACACAAGATATTCCTTGTGTTTCTGGAAACACTGGAACAATTGCCCGTTTGTGTTCTAGTCACTGACAATTGTGTTGTTTTCTTCTTTTGTGAAGTTTTGTAAATTAAAGAGTAAATCCTGTTTCTAATTCAGGGACATCTGCCACGAGCTCCTGGGACACGTTCCTCTGTTTGCTGATCCAAGCTTTGCCCAGTTCTCACAGGTAATTTGACAGAGGACAAATAACACTATAAATTAGGTAATTTGCATATGTTGCACTTGTTATATTATAACAAGTGCAAAAAGTGCAACATATGCATATGTGTTACACAAAAGGTGACAAATCTCAGTCTCACGGTGGAATTTCTGCCTTGTTTCCTTTCAGGAAAATGAATCCAGAAAACATGAAAACCTGATGTTCATCTTCTAATCAATATGCTTTGATTCCACTGTACACAGGAAATTGGCCTTGCATCTCTCGGAGCCCCGGATGAGTACATTGAAAAACTCGCTACCGTGAGTACTGTGTACAAGACAAACAATAGCATTAGAAATGAGCTACTAGGCTGCATTAAATAACCTCTTTCTTAATCTAATAGGCCATTCTGACATGTCACTGCAGGGTAAACACAGGTGTAATTATTAACATTTATTATAGTCCTGTTTACTTTATAGAACCCCGGGATTGTGCACACTAAACATATTAAATATATTATTAAGTTTGTCAGTGACACGTGTGGTCACCGTCTCATGACATGGAAAAATGTCTGCCATGAAAAACCTCTTAAATGAAATAACAGGTAAACAGTTGTTCATGTTAGCACCCTCCCTCTTTTTTAACTGTTGTTGCAATGTTATTGTATGACTCAACTGAAGGACGTTAAAGGGTTGGTTGTTCCAAGAAAGTAATGATTAGAGTTTTGATAGTGACAGTAATTTAAATCCTAGAATCTAAATCGCTTTGACGTTTGCTTATCAGAAGAAGAGGACAGCAGTCATAGAGTGCATATGTTGAGGGCTTTTATTGTGAAAGGCAGGGGAAATGGTGTATCTTTATGTAAAATAAGTAAGCAAAATAAACTAAAATAAATTAAAATATTAAGAAAAACTAAAAAAATCAAATAAGGGAAAAATAAGGACAAATAAAGGAGTAAAAAACGATTTCAAAAAAATAAATAAATAAAAAAAGATAACACCCTATGTTCTGTTCTTGTGTTCTATAAATATTTAAAAAAGAAAAACTTAAGAATCACCACACTAGAAACTTGTATAACCAATGATGACTATGTATATTTTTGTAATTTAAAGAAAAATGGAAGAAAATTAAAAAACATACATATATTTATGAATAAAAAATTTGAAAAAAGGAAAAAATTAAATAAAGGAGAAATTTAAAAAAATAAATAAAGACAAATAGAAATAATAATAAATTAAAACATATATAAATATGTAAAATAAATAGAAAAAGGAACAGGACTGGACAGTATTCACAGTGTAGGCATGAACCAACTAGAACTTCACACAGTATAAAAGTACCTTTAGTGTCATTATCCTGTTTGAATTAAGATCTTTTTCCAACATGCAGATTTCTTCTGAAGGATGAATACATTTTATGGGTTTTGTATCTCAAAAAATGGGTACAAGATTTTAAAACTACATGTGCATCTAACAAACTAGTTGACAAACGCCAGATCGACCTTCTTCATTTGATTTTTGCTTATTCTTTCCTGCTTTTGTCGCATAAACCACGTCATGACCCATGCGTGTGTCCCTCAGGTGTACTGGTTCACTGTGGAGTTTGGCCTGTGCAAGCAGGACTCTGAGATCAAAGCTTATGGAGCCGGCTTGCTTTCATCATTTGGAGAGCTGCAGGTAAGAGGAAGCTGAATCACAGCGATGAAGCACCCCCACAAACTGCTTGCTTTCTGTGCATTATTTGTTCTAACACATTCACTTTATTGCACAACAGCAGGCAGTGGGTTAGTGGTCCACTCAGGGTCAGGTTTAATGTGTCACTGGGGGAGTCGCCCAGCAGGGTGGCGGTAAAGTGGTTCACTGGGTAAGCGCTCAGGCGGGGGCAGAGAGGGGATGAACAGCTCGCTATCGAGGTCACAAGTTACATCAGCTACTGTCAGCAGAGGATCTGTACTCCAGTCTGTAGAGTCTTAAATCATGCCGCACTTCCTGTTTACAGACAGGAATAGAGGTACTCACTGAGAAAATAAAACAGTTAAAAAAACATTTTTAAATCTGTGCCATTTTCTTTCAGTACTGCCTAACAGAACAACCCAAATTTCTGCCTTTTGACCCCGAGAAGACGAGCCTCCAGAAGTACCCGATCACAGAGTACCAGCCCATTTACTTTGTAGCTGAGAGCTTTGAAGATGCCAAAGAGAAAGTCGGGTAAGACAAGTATTTATTTATTTTTTTACATTTTCCAGAGTAATTTAGGCTGCATGCTAGACTTGATCAACATTAATCATCTCTCTGTTTGCAGGAAATTTGCAGCCACGATCCCCAGGCCTTTCTCAGTGCGCTACAACCCCTACACCCAGAGCATTGAAGTGCTGGACAACACCCAGCAGCTCAGGAACCTGGCAGACAGCATCAAAAGTAAGCATCATCCTTATAAGTGCTTTGAAAATATTGCATTAAGTGTCTTAAATTGACTGAATGTTTTACTTCTGCTTTGAGCTCCTCGGGTTTATCGTGCAACCATAAAAAACAAAAACACTTAATAATAATAACCCAAAAAATTAACCCAAAAGATGATGTGGATTAGTAGATTTAGTGATACAAAAATCTGACTTTAAGCTCGACACAGCTTGCTATTAATTGCCATTAATCATGCCTCATAGCACACCACTCAGGTATCACCCAAAAGTTCTTGCATTGTAAGGTCAGCTGAGGTGCAGAGGGGTGTAACAGTCATCAGTCTGTATCAGGCACAGCAGGATCTTAAACCACCTGTGTCAGCTGTAACAGGCCTATTTTTGTCTAACCACCTGCTTATGAAATTCTGTTGACATGTTCCTTGTATTAGATA
>VUQI01024500.1:2209-12478 GCA_015106735.1 Paratilapia polleni | reverse complement strand
GCCCCCAATTTTAAAAAAAAAAAAAAAAAAAAAGTGTAGGTGGACTCAAGTGCACAATGTGGTGATTATGTGCTGCTCTTACAATGTTCCAGCTTATTTATGGATGGAAGGACAGACAGAAAGATGGACAGATAGAAAGAAAATCAAGGAATCCAATCTTTCATTTTCTAATCTAGTGATTTTTTTTCTTCTTTAGCAGATAAAAAGCAGAGAGTAGTAGAGAGTAGTCAAGCTCACTTTGTGTTCATACTGAAATACTGTAAGTAACTACAACTAAATCCAAATTATATAAACATTGTAAATGCACTGAGTAGGCACTGGGAGATATTAGGTAATAACATCTAAGATCAAAGCCTCTGGTGCACAGAACAGAACTAAAATATCTGTGGAGGAAAGAAAGCCATTTCTCTTCTTTGAGATGAGCAATAGGCTCAATAACTCTGGTATTATTCACATAAGTCTCATTGTTTCTCCCCTTTTTCCTGTGTTTTTGCTGTGTTCCTGCTCTGTATGTTTGCAGTCTTTGTCTCTTTTGTTTGTATTTGTGTGTGTCTCTGGGTGTGACACCTCTTTCAGATTGCATCAGCCAATACACCTGGTCCTTATTGCCTCTGCCAGATTGCCTGCTCCTCCTCATCCTGTCAACAAACTGCATTTAAATCCAGGTTTTTCAGTCACTCTTCACAAGATTGCTCACTCTACTTGGCTAGCAGATGCTCTCAGGCCTCCTAGTTTTGCACCTGTGCTTCAGATTCATGATCATCCTGTCTGCATGCAACTCTGCTTCAACCAACCTCGCCTCATCAGCCACGCCAGCTCTCCTTACCCGCCACTCAGCTCTGCACGCAGAGTGCCTCTCATCCTCTCGGCCACCCTACCACCACTAGCACTGCAGTTAGCGTCAGTCTAGTCTTCTCCACTATCTTCATTATTATGCGGTATAAACCTTGTTAAAATACTTTTATTAGTCCAAGTCTGCTTTTGGGTCTGAAACTCTCATTGGACATAACAATAGGGTCACACCCATTTTAGATATAATAAATTGAATCACACTTTCAAACCATGGTTGCAATAAATTCTTGATTCAGAATGACTTGAGGGGTGTTTAATTTCAGATAAGAGCATATAGCTTTTACAAAGTGAGTCTTATCACTATTCCATATTAATGTGCTACTGTGGTGTAAGCATGCTCTAAAGCCATCAGGCTCCAGATACTCAGGTGACAATACCTGGTGTAGATTTATTCAACACAAGTAATTTATCACCTGCCAAGTTGGGTAGCAACTTACACTCCTCCCTACAATTATTTTAACCATATTTGAATAGAGGGTAAGTGCTAATTTCAAGCCCTGGTGGGCACCAATAAACATAGTCTCATTGCTTCAAAACAAGCTCCTACAAACCAGGTTTATTATCACAGTTGTTTAATCTTGTGTTGCTTGTGGTCATGGTGCAGCAGTGGCAATGGTTGACATTTTTTAATGCTTCTGTGGGGGCAGTAACATGAATGCTTGGCTGCAAACTTTCCCAGTGTCTTTTTAGCTTGTTTGATAAGATCTCTTTCAACAAACTCTGGCCTTGGCATTTTCTAACCTAACTGCAAAATAACCAGTTTTATAGATTTGATGAAGGAAAGAGCCAACACATTAGAGATGTGTGAAGTAAATAAACCAAGGACATATAGCATATTAGAGCTGTTTCATAAATGTTATGTTCTAACATCATCCAAATTGAAATGCAAATGATAAATGAATATCAATATGATAAAGAAAAGATGATGGCTGAACTAATATCTAAGTACAGTTATAACCAAAAATACACAAAAAATTTTTTAACATGTCTTCACTAATGTATGTAAAGAACATACATTTAAAATCTGAATACTGTATAAATCAGACTACTTAAGGATTAAAAATAATGTACTCAGTACATATTTTTACTTTTATAATTACAGCGTAAATGTTGAACAGCTTTTTCTTTCTTAGGGTTAGAGTATGTGTAGATCCCAATAAATGTACTTCCTTGCAAATGAGAACAAAATTTAATGAAAATACTCTCATTTAACTTCACTTGGTTCTGATCTGCATATACAGCTGGATATCACACAGCATGTTTCCTAACAAGATGGACAAAGTACTAATGCAATTATAATGCAAGGCCATTAAACAAAGAGAATCACAACAATGAAAATGTCCAGTTGTTCATTTGTGAAAATGTTTCTTGTGAAAGATTACACTGACTGTCGATGTCCTTTGATAGATTTCTTATCTAACACTCAATTTAGAAAAGAAAAGTTAAAAGAACTATTGTTGACACCCATGGATTGTTTTAAAGATTTAAAGCTCTTATTTGTCTAAAATGAACCCATTGAGGCAGGGGACAGTTCACACTTTTAGAGAGTCTTTGATTTGTTCTTCACTTTCACTTTTCCGCCGCTTCCCACATCTCCCTCGTGCTCTTGTAGTGTAATTTAACAACTGCCATAATAAAAGACTGGGAAATTAGATTGTTGGATATATGGCAGCAGTGGCGAATGGGCTGTGACCAGGACTTGAAACAAAAACAAATATCTGTGTTAAGGTAGATTTTTTTTCTGTGCAAAATAAACAGCTTGAACATGTGTGGTAAAATTAGAACCCTATGTAACTAAATCTGATGTCATATTTTTTGTTATCAAGCCAGGTTCTGCAAATTTAACTAAAGAGAAAAAAACTGAAGGAAGTGAAAATTACAAGGCTGTCTGATACTTAAACTTAGCCGAAAACCTTGGTTACCACTTTAGAGAGGCTAGACATAACAGAAGCGACAAGGACTTACTCTACTCTGTGAAAGCATAGAAATCATTTCATTTTTTCTCATATGAACTGTGTCTTTAATAGCTGTATAGATAGAAATTGTCCTCATAATTTGTTTAATCGAGCTGACTTAAGGTCACTTTTTCCAGACAAGTGACCTCCTGTGTCTGAATGTCTGTGCTCTCCAGAGAAACAAAAGATTTGGTCATTTTCTTAAAACCCTGCATGTTGATGTTTAGCGGTGTCAAACATGTGGCCCACGAGCCAAAAAGCAGCCGGCCCCAGGGTCTAATCTGACCCATTGGATGGCTTTGCAAAGTGGGAAATTTGCAGAGAAGGGAAACTTTATTGATAAAATAAAGTGCTACTATTATTGTTTCTATCAAAAAACTTAACATCTGTGCTTTTGTAGATCCACTGTGATGTGCAAATTGTAATGTACAACTAATGACAGCAGATTGAAAATAACAGACATATTGTTGAATTGTACTTATGTTTCTTAAGAGCCTTATTTTAGGCTCTTAATCATTTGTTTTGTAATCATTAAATGTGAATATTTTTAGCCTTTACCTCTGTACAATAAGAAAAAGAGGACACATTTGGAGCTCTTCTATATATTATTTATGCAGTGGTTTTACTAGTCTGGCACACTTAAGATAAAACTGTCCCATAAACTACAATAAGTTTAACACCCCTGGTTTAAGGACAAGGGTGAAAGAAGCTATTTGCAAATATGATGTAGCGTTGAGTAGAGGACCCAGAATATAGGATGCAAAATTAACCAACAAAAGGCAAGTTTAATAGCTGATGATCAGTCCAAAACACAAAGTCCAACCTGGGGAACGAGACATGGGTGCAAGTGATCGAGACAATCAAACAGGGATGAAGCAACACTCAAAGCAAGACACAAGGAAAAACTAACCATCAAAGTAAAACGGGAAATGAACAAAAGACCATTACTAAAACAAGAAAAAAATAAAAGATGAAAATACTAGACATACTAAACATTCTAATTCAGGGGCATCACAGAAATATGAGGCAGAGAGGGGGAACAGAGAGAAAGATTGAGGGAACTAACACCAACAACAAACTCACATTAGGAACTAATGAAAAATAAAGGATTTAAAATCTACACTGGAACAGTAAATCATCTTTACAGGCATTCAGACTCCATAAGCACAGGAATCAAAAACTCTACCTAACAATAATCAAAAACCTAGAACAACAGTGAAACCATACAGAAAACATTTAGTAATAAACAAGTGTCATGGTCCTGGGTCTTTGACCCAATGCTTTGAGTGTTTGGACTTTCAAGTTGTGTTTATTATTAAATATTTTCTGTTTCATTGTTAGTTTGCTTATTGTTTACTTTTTCATCTTCGTGTTATTCTTTAGTATTTTCAGTCTTGAGTGTTAAGTTCCAGTTCCTGTTTGTGTTACTTTATTTTATTCCCTCAGTGTTTCCCATCTTATCCTCCTGTCAGTTCCCCTATGTTAAGTTCTTTCATGTCTCTGTATTTTCCCCATTTAGTTATGGTTCTCACTTGTTTTATTTTGGTAGTTACTAGTCTTTAGTTTCTTGTGTTTAGTTTTGCTTCCCCTCCGGGCTCATTGTCTTGATTGTCTGCACCTGTGTCTTGTTTTCCCCCGGCTGTGTCTACTTCCCCTGATGGCCCTTCTCTGTGTATATATACAGTGCTGTCTACCCCTCAGTCTTTGTCTCTTTGTTTGTTGTGGTCTCTGTGTTTTATGGACTTTGTAATATTGGCTCTGAAATCAGCCTAAATAAAGGGTTACCTTTTGTTTATGTCTGCCTGCTGGTGAGCCTGCATTTGTGTCCTTGCAATTCATAATGACAGTCTAAAAGCTTGTTTGGCTCTCTTTTTTTTCCTCCTACTGACAGTAAGTGTTGGTTTATTTCACGAAGTAAAATTTCTACAAATCTAGCCAGAATATTGTACTATTGGTTATTCCTTTATATAACCTGTTTAATGAATTGCTTCTTATCTGGAGTTATGCTGGTGATTTCTTCTGCAACAGAAATTCAGTTCATTTACATTCTGCAATTACCTGTACTTATGTTGGGTTTCATTGTTAATGGTGGAGACATGATGTAGCATTTAATCCAACCTTAACAAAATGCAGGCATCAGCTGTAAGTGACTGGTAGCTCAACAGTATTACATCATAAGACAATATAACTTGATAAATTTGAATTACAGTAAAGAGTAGGTCCTCTACACCAAATATAAGCAATAGCTTCAGGTCAAGGAAACAATTTTCAAATGTGAAATCTACTCAGCAAAATCAACACCAGGTAAGGTTTAAATGTCTTTACCCTGCAGAGGTTCATGAACAGTAATATAGATTGTGTGCAATAATCCTAGTATTTTGCAGCTTGGTTGGAGGACTAGCCACAGTTCCTTTGAGCATTTAGCTGTCTAGATTGTTTCTTCTGCTTGTCAACCATAACATCCATTGCAGGGCAGTTTACTTCTTGTTGCTGAAATTCCTCTATAACTCTGGTTGTATGTTTGTCTTTATAACCCAGAATTGCACTGAATCCCATCAGAAGCCTGCCTGATGTTTGTATATAACGCCTTTTATTTCAGTGCTGACAATATACCTAAGTCCTATGGCAAAAATTACAACACCAAACCAGAAAAGGGGAAACTATCTTACTACACTGTTGCACTCTTGCTTGCAGGCCTTTGAACAAAGTGCCTTCTGTTGGAGCCAAATATTTAAAAATTTTCATTCTTCAGTTCAGAGGACTTGCTTCAGTTTTTCCACACAGGTTTTTGTGTTTTCATGCATAGCTGAGTCGCTTGGCTTCAATGGGCTGCAAGGGTGTACCAGGGTCCCACTGGTTTCTGCTAGTCCTAAGCTGATGTTGTTGCTGGGCATTTTCAAATGGAAGTCAGCTTGATCTGTCTTTCGTCTGTTGTGCTTGGTTTTCTTGGCCGGCTACTCGGTTTCCAGTCCTCAACCATGTCCTTTTCTTTGTGCTTCTGTAGAAGAGCCAATATCTGGGAACACCTGTCTGCTGCGAATTTTCTGCCTGACAGACCTGGCTGATGCAGGATGACCAGCATGTGTCTTGTTGCTGTGCTCACTGTTGCCATTGGATTTAAAAAAAAAAAAAATGAATGAACATGTTTTAGTTGATGATTCTGGTTAATGTGTGCACTATGTTTTATCACATTTAGTGTAAATGTTAAATCAGGCACTGGATTTCTCATCTGGAAAGTGAACTGTCTAACATAAAGGTATGCCACTGACATATTTCATTATTTGCAGCAACTCACTGGAAATATGACTCAAATACAGTATATCTAAATGACATATGAATGCAAAAGGTGTCAAATGTCTAAAATGAATCTTTTGTGTGATTGGCTAAAGCTTTTGTGCAGCATTGAATATATTTCTGAATACTCTAATACACATAAAATTACCCTTCACCATCTTTGCAGTCAAATGTGTCAGAAAGTACCATCATTTTTGCAATGTGTGATACAGTATGTATTGAGGCATGCTCCATCATCCAGGTATGGAAATCCTAGAAAGTTGATTGTCCATCTGGATTTAGCATTTCCAGTGATGCAGTATATTTCAGAATGTGGATAATCTGTGAATTGTACTCAAATAACCAAATTTCCTTTAGTCATATTTACTAAATCACTTCATTGTGGTCAGAAGATGTTTGGTGTTTTATCACAGCCTGTCTAATGTTAATGTCTAAAACCCTCTGGAAGAAATGACAATTTCCATCATGAATAAATGTCTCCTCTAGGCTTCATTACCATGACTTTCTGCATTGCTTGTCTTGTTAAGATATGTCTTTTCATTTTTTACATATACTGATTTAAAATTAAAATAGGAGCTGAAATGTTAGATATAGCTACGCAAGTCATCAGAGATGACATGATTAATTAAATGTAACTGAAAACTGTAGGAGTGAACACAGTTGACAATAACCTGGGAGTACAGATTTCAACCCTCAACAATAACTGGCATACAGCAGTAATTTCTCTCACTGAAATGACAGCTTTAGTGGCACTACTTACTCATGCTGTCAGCTCTAGGGCTGTAAACCTGACTGACTAGATGGAAGGAGTGACAAGACATTCCAAAAAAAAAGGTGTAAAAACTGCACAACGGTTTTTCATTAAAATTTTGAAGAAAAAAAAAGGATTCTCTGGCCTACAGAAAATAATCTGAGGCTATTTTGTCTTACCGCAGACCTAAAATAATTCCATTGTTTAAAATGTCAAAATATGTATTGTAATAAATTTGTTGCATGCTCACAATGTCCCAGTAAAAGTAAACAATGTGAAATTATGTTTCAGTTTAAATCCCCACAGCCACAGTTCCTGGAATTAAAACTAAAGGCAAAGAAAAACTATGAGAGGAAAGCTTTTCTCTTCTTCAGTTGCTCAAGTGCCCTTGAGCAAAGCATTACCACCCTCACTGCTTCGGTAGAGGTGCCAATTGGTTTAAAATTGACTCAAAAAAATAATGGTTAATTTGGGCAGCTCCCAGATGTTAATGTTATTGTGTAAATATTAAAGAGCACACAGACTCGGACTTTTTGCTTTTTACATACAAAACAGAGACATACCGATTTATCCAACAATCTGATCAGCCGATATTTGCTTCATTGACTGCCACCGACCTGTCGGCAAATAAGATGACATTCACAGATGGCAGTGGCTGATGCTTATCTGTTGTGTTCCATCCCAGTTCCAGTTTTATATATTTGTTATTAAATTTGTGCTCATGCAAAGACCGTGTCCTCTTCATAATGTTTTAAGAGGACTTTGTTTCCCTTGCAGTAAAAGGAGAAAAAGAAAAACAAGCTCATGTGTTGAAACTCACCACAAAATATTTTTTATATTTTCTTTTAGTAAGGTACATAATGGGTTATTGGAGGAAAAACAAAAAAAAAGTTTTTAGACGCAAAAAACATAAAACGTGCATTTCTGCAATGTTTTTGGCATAAAATGATAGACATCTGAACAACAGACCAAGGGGCCACAGGCTAACACTACAGAAAAGACATTTTTCATTTCCTGGGACCTTTAAGCCGTCAGAGTTACACAGGTGTCATTTCATATCTGCCAATACAATTATGTTTACTATCTGAACATTCACATTGCATTTAAGCACAATGTCTCTCAGGAAATTACCACTCTAGGTTGTTTCAACATCACACAGCTGGCCCACTGTTTTGTGCATTGACCTTTTCAGCCCTCATGAAACCCATTTATATTATACTCCCTCAAGCACAGTGGCATTAATTCATGCTGAAACTCTATTCTAAGATAAGGATTTGAACTTGACTGCACCCATTGCTACCCTCTCACTTTTTTTGTTTTTGACTTTCAAGAACAGATCAGCCAAGCGACTGAAGCCTGAAGCCCATTTAGTCTTCCAGCAGCAGCTGACTGGGTCGAGGTGGATATGGCAGCCACTCTCCTGCAACACCTGCACTCTCTCCAGAATGGAACATGTTACTCTGACGAAATGCCAAATGCCAGCGTTCATGAAACGTCAAGTGCGTTTGTTTCTATGTACTCAATATCATGGTTCTAATAAGCCTCGTGAACTTTAGGTGTAGTCTTCTTCTAATTATTTGAAGAACAAACAGCACAGGCTGGCAAGACTGCATTCATTACCATACTCAAGAAGATTAATGGGTTCAGCCATGATGTACCCCAACTCAGGAAACAAAGCAACACAAGAGCACAACATGAATACACAACTTTGACAAAGCTCTTTATAATGATCTTAAGTCCCCTATGAACAGATTGGGCTGTCACAAGAATGTCTGCAAAGTAATTTCTATCGCAGGACATCTGTAATGTTAATGGCCAATTCACATGAGATAAGATCTCTAATCAGTCTCTGAAATTACAGAGATGGGAGTCTCTGCACCATTTACAGAGGTATCTGCTCTATTTACACACTGTCTTGACATCAAAGGACTTCTCATGTAGAGTCAAAGCACAATGATACAAATCAGAAATTTAACAGGCTGCACTTGAACATCGATTTTAAATTTTTCATTTTATTTAACTTGTTCCTATTGTCATTTTATATTTTACTAATAAAGACAATGCCTAGCAACAGCAATGTTTAAGCTGAGTATTTTCAGTATTTTCAGTCTCTTTCTTAGAGTGGGGATGCAGCTCATGTAACACTTGTATCAGACTGGTACTTGGTATCGGCAGATACCTGAAGTCAACTCATCGGAACTGGAAAATGTTGGATCAGTACAAGTGGGTGGTCACCGAAGGTGCCTGTGGCTCAGAAGGTTGAGCAGGTCATTGTCATATATTAATCAGGTCAGTGATGTAACCCCTGGCTCCTCCTGCTTGCATGTCCGTATCCTTGGGCAAAATACCCAATTCCAAATTGCCTCAGATGTATCCATTGATGTGTGAGTGTTCAATAAAAAAGATGCCAAGTGAAACTGATCTCAACTTTGAACCAACCACCCCTTATTAAACAAATATATACTTAATTACATATTGTAAATAAACAGAAAGCTTAGTGTAATCTGCAATATCAAAAATACCACATTAGAAGGAGATAAGCAGGTGGAGTGAGGTGATGTGGAGAACAGTTTGACATGAGCTCATCAGTAGAGTAATAGTGAGAAGTATCAGGTTATAATGATGCAAATCAGCCAAATCCAGCACGACTTCAGCGATCCGCCTGGACTGTTATTCTTCGTATTACAGGCACATTATGTCCAGATGGGCCAATTATAATGATTGGCAAAGGCTTCTTGGAGTACTTTTCAAAGAAAATTATGGAAATGGTCAAAGATTTACCAAGTATTTTGACTTCCATGGGAGTAATTAACATAGAAGTTATCTTTACTTTGACAATATTATTCATATATTCAGTATCCTTATTGAGTATCAATAGTTATTTTGACTAGTCATCAATTTTAACACCATTTCTTATTGACCTTAATTTATTCCAACTATAGCTGTGGTTGTAAATGACAACTGATTTGTCAAGTGGAGTAATGTCAAGCTCACACAGTGTGAAGTGGCATAAACACCAGAAGACACCCAGAATGTGGCAGTATATATACTTTTTAAACAGAATTTAAATTCCACTGGATTGACCCCTCGTAGCTTGTCATCCATTTCCGTCAGTATAAAACAGACTAAGAAAATGTAACTCATTGTGTTAAACCGTTTCTTCTCAATAGCATTAGTCTTTTGTTGTGCGAGGCATCTTAAGCACAAAGTAATGTATTCTGGACTGCCCTGCTGCACACGTAGCATTTAGACAGAGTCCAACCTTGGCTTTACCAGCATTTAGGTTGGGAACTCATTCCCTCTTGGGGTGTTTTATAGTGAACATGGACTGCAGACATTTAGAGAAGGCCTTTAAATCCAATGTGACAAATGAAATGAGCAGAATCATGTTGATTTAAAGATGGTCAAATATTGCTC
>VUQI01024498.1:2146-13293 GCA_015106735.1 Paratilapia polleni | reverse complement strand
TCCCAAAGCCTTAGAAATGGCTTTGTAACCCTTTCCAGACTGATAGATGTCAATGAGTTTGTTTCTCAGCTGTTTTTTTAGATCGTGGCCTGATGTGTTGCTTTTTGAGATCTTTTAGCCTACTTCACTTTGTCAGACAGGTTCTGTTTAAGTGATTTCTTGATTCAACAGGTCTGGCAGTAATCAGGCCTGGGTGTGGCTGGTAAGACTGAATTCAGCTTTCTAAAAAATGTGATTAATCCCAGTTAATTCATGATTTAACAAGGGGGGCAATTATTTTTTCACAGAGGGCTAGGTAGGTTTGGATATCTTTTTTCCCTTAATAAATGAAATCATCATTTAAAAACAGCATTTTGTATTTACTCAGGTTATCTTTGACTAATATTAAAATTTGTTTGTTGATCTGAAACATTTAAGTGTGACAAACATGCAAAAAACTAAGATATCAGGAAGGGGGCAAACACTTTTTCACACCACTGTAGATACCACTCACATCTGTTAGCAAGTTAGAGCTAGACCCAATAAAATTAGCCTAGCTTAGCATTACACACACAACAGTACACTGAGTTAAATGCTAATCCTAGCAAGCTAACAGGCTTATAATGACAATGTAAGCATGCTAACATGTTAAGCAGAAGAATTAGCATATAAATTTAGCATGTTATCGTGATTTGATACTCATCACTGAAGACAAAATACTGAGGCTGATTGATATGGCCTCAGTTTTGCAGGTTATGTACCATATACTGTACAAACACCATTAATGTGTCATCTTTTGTTTATCTGTACTCAAAAAGAAATATAAAAAAAATGTTACATCTTATGGGGAGCTGCTTGCTGTAATTAATAATTAGTATTATTTAACTTGTAGTAATTACTGTAATTAGTATAGGTCTTATTCACTGAGGCTCCCAGCTCCTGCTGTATACTCATCACTCTGGTATGAGAGGTTTAGCAGTCTTCTCGTATTACACTTAGCAAGACAAATTAAGATTTTTACCCAAAAAAAAAAGATCTAATTAATACAGAACATTGTCTAAAATAAACATTTGTTTGCTTTGGACATCTTACTTTAACTTTGGCGACCTGCTCCATGTTGGAGACCACATCATCCAGCTCCAGTCTGAGCTCGCTCTTCTCTTTCTCCAGCTTCTGTTTGACTCTTTGCAAGTTGTCAATCTGTTCTCCCAGGTCAGCCACGCTGTCGGCGTTCTTCTTTCTCAATGCAGCAGCAGTGGCTTCATGGTGCAGAGTGGCCTCTTCAAGGTCCCTGCGCATCTTCTGGAACTCGGCCTCCCTCTTCTTATTCAGCTCGACTTGGGCAGCAGTGGCTCCTCCAGCCTCCTCCAGCCTTTCGCTGATCTCCTCCAGCTCCCTGGCCAAGTCAGCCCTCTGTTTCTCCACCTTGGCCCGGGCAGCCCGCTCTGCCTCCAGTTCTTCCTCTAGCTCCTCAATGCGGGCCTTGATGAAATTCACCAGATTGGTAAAATTTTTAAGTAGGAACTCACATAATAAAGAGGAAATAAACCATAAATAAAAACCTGCAGTTACCTGTAACTCCTTAAGTTTCTTCTGGAGCTGAGCACCCATTGCCTGTTCATCCTCAATTTTACTGAGATGTTGGCTAATTTCAAAATCCTTCCTACATTTAATGGCAAAATGTTTCACATTAGTAAGAAGTTTTTCTCTGTGTGTCAAACAGCTTGTAATTTTTGTAATTTTAAATTTTTTGTAATTTTTTGTTTTACTTTTTGAGTTTTTCCTCCAGCTGCTGCTTGTCATTCTCCAGATCCATCACATTTTCTTGGGTTAGTTTCAAGTCCCCTTCCAATTTTCTCTTGGCTCTTTCTAGATCCATTCTCACCTTCTTCTCTTGCTCCAATGATCCTTCGAGCTAAAATACAAAACATTTCATCCATAAGTTTATCTCAAGAACTTGAGAGATCATCTCAGTTAAATATCTCAATTTAAAGCACCCACATCGTCGACTTGCTGCTCCAGCTTGACTTTGGCCTTGGTCAGAGAGTTGACTTTGTCTTCCTCACTCTGCAAGTCATCCAGAGTTTGCTGATGGGCCTCCTGAAGAGCTTTCTTCTCTTTGGTTAGCTTAGCAATGATTTCATCCAAAGCTGCCATTTCTTCAGTCAGATTTTTCACCTTAGAAAACAGATCACAGAAGGAGTGTTAAGTCTGGTATGTGGAAAAGATTTTTCTTAAATACTCATAAAATCTCTTTAAAACTGCTGATTTTTTTGTCCATCCGTGGCAACAATAAACTGTGAACACTGACCTTTGACCTTCTAAACTTACACTGACAATTTCATAGCTGAAGACAAAGAACATTAGCATTCATTCAAAGATATGACAATCTGATCAAAGTCTGGTAATCACTCTCTATCAAATCCTGAGAAGAAATATTCTCCTTTTAGAATCAAGGCCAGTTAGTCTGAAACTCTATAACAATGAGCTAAAGAATGGTAAAATACTCATCATTATAAGTTATGTTATACTTTGGTATTGTGAACATGTTTGGATCTGTTTCATACCTTGTTCTCAGTGGCATGCTTTTCTTTTTCCACTTTAGCCAGAGTCAGCTCCAAATCATCAATGTCCTTCTTGAGCTCTGAACACTCATCCTCCAGCTTCCTTTTCTTGGCAGTTAGCTCTGCATTCATCTCCTCTTCATCCTCAAGTCTCTCTGTCAGCTCTTTAGCTTTGGCCTCAAGCTGGATCTTGCTCTTGATCAGACCCTCACAGCGCTCCTCAGCATCTGCAAGATTGTCTTGCTCCTAAATACAAGAAATTAAACCAATATTGTAATTTATTACAGTTGTGAGTCATGTCTGTGTAATTTTTTGATGACTAACTTATCTTACAGATTGGACTTGAAGCTGTAAGTCATTCTTCTCTTGGAGAAGGGTGACCATTTTTTCCTCTAGCTCCTTCTTGCGGGCTTCAGATTTGGCATATGCCTCTTTGAGCTTTGTAAACTCCTCTTTCATGTTTGCCATCTCCTTCTCAGTCTCAGCTGATTTCAGCAGAGGTTTAATCTTAAAGAACATCTTCATCCAGGGCCAATTTTTGACACCCATGAAGGCACGAATGTTCCACTGGATCACAAGTAAGGCATCCCTGTGGATTATATCAGAGAGTTCGGGTTAATTTTTATCTTAATGTAATGGTATCTTTATGGTAAAAATGAGGAGTTCGGCACCAACCTGCGCTCAACAATTTTCTGGAACTCAATCCTGGCGAGTAGTCCTCTGGATCTCGCTTGAATTCCAGTAATGATGAGAGCAAGACGATCATCTCTCATCTCTTCAAGAACACCCAGCAGACCAGCTTTGAAGAACACCTGATAGTGACAGAATGGTTTTCACTTTTTACCAAAGACCACAAAAATATTTCAGCATTTAATCTCTTAACATAACTGCCGAACCAACCTTTGTGTGCCCTAGCTTGTACTGTTCATGATCAATATCCAAAGAGCCCAAAAGTTTTTCTGCTGCTTTTTTGTTGTCAATAAACTGCCCCTCAGGAATAGCACTAGGGTTCAAGATGCGATATCTGAAACAATAGAACCATACCATCATTACAATAAGTGAATTAGTTTGAAAACAAAGTCTAAGCACATATAATGGAAAGGAAAACAACCCAGAGCTTTGGCTTATGATGTCCTTCCCAGTCTTTTGAGCTGTAGCACACAAACCAGTGACCCCAAAATGCCAGAGAACAGGATTTCTTAAAGATAGCCTGCTTTGTTTTCCAAAGGTACTTTGAGAAGGGGAACTACCAATGATGTTGCAACCACTTGCTGAGAGCAGAACCAGACAACACCTGCACAGCAACAGTGACTGCATCCAACAATGTAAATAGCTTTGTAAAGAAAGGGAACAGTGCTCAAGTCACCCAATGGACTTTTTTGCCACTGCTGTGGACTGTTAGCTGAAGGCTGACCGAGGAAGGCAGCTCAAGGTACCTGGAGTCATTCCACAGCAAAGCAAAGAAGAACCTCAGAAAGAAATGGAGTCAAGTACACAAGGGTTAGGGCACTGCTATAGCATGTGCTCATCAAAGTTGATTCCAATTGCTATCCATTATTTTTGACACTGGAGAAGCTTTACTCCAAAACCAAGTTTCTATCAGGGCCTATATAAGACAGCTGGTGAAGCCGCTGCAGCATTGTCCTCAAGATGACATCAATAGGGAAAACTTGTGACCCACACATGCATCATCAACCTTGGGTCACCTGGGCAAAGGTGTTAAAAGACCAGAAATATACGAAGACCCTGTATCACTGATATTGTGTGAAAGAACAACAAACAGGCATTGCTTTTCTTGCCTTTGTTTGAAGTCTCCGTACTGGATCCTGTTGGGAAATCCCTTCCTGCAGATCCTGATCCCTTCCAGCACACCGTTACAGCGCAGCTGGTGCATGACCAGAGGATTCTCCATCGCCCCAGGAGTCTTGGTCTCATTGGGGATGATGCAGCGTACAAAATGAGGGTGAGTTGACCTGAGGTTGGTCATCAGTTTATTCAGATTCTCCTGTAAAAGTGAGAAGTAAATAATCAGTAGTTCCACAATGTAAGCTAAATCTACATTTGCCCAATCTTAGGCATATTTTACCCTGTGCAGTGCAGACACAGTCTGGAAGGAAGAACCTTTCTTCTTTCCTCCCTTTCCTCCCTTGCCTCCTCCATCCTGGGCTGCATGGAATTAGGAGATATATAAATGTCATTGTGATTTTCTTAATTGATGTATAATTTGACAGACAAAAACAATCAGTAGGGTCAAAGAGCATTTACCTGACTCTGCACCAGCATACCCCATAAACAGCATAGAGAGTAACTTCAGAGTGGACTTCTGATAGAGTCCAACTACAGTCTCATTGAGTGGGTCCTTGTTCTTCTCCAGCCAATTGGTGATGTTGTAATCAACAGTACCAGCATAGTGAATCAGGGAGAAATGGGCTTCTGCTTTTCCCTTAACAACCCTGGGCTTCTGGAAGTTGGGACTTTTACCCAGATGGTTGTCATACAGTTTGGCTTTGAATGTCGCATCTGAAGCTTTGGGGAACATGCACTCCTCTTCGAGGATGGACATGATGCCCATGGGCTGCAGTAAAAGATAGATGAATGGTTACACTATTTTACACCAATGCTGCCACAATAAGCAAGTTTGAATACACCAACCTTTTCAATCAGTTCAATGCAGGCTGCCAAGTCCATGCCAAAATCAATGAACTCCCACACGATACCCTCTTTCTTATACTCTTCTTGCTCCAACACAAACATGTGGTGGTTGAAGAACTGCTGCAGCTTCTCATTGGTGTAGTTGATGCAAAGCTGCTCAAAGGTGTTGAACTAAAAAAAAAGTGTAAAAGAGAGTCAGACTTCATATATAGATTACATATTTTCCATAAATTCTGTATGTCAGATGTCCATAAAACCTTTAACACTCACATCAAAGATCTCAAATCCAGCAATGTCTAGCACACCAATGAAGTGCTGACGAGGTTGTTTGGTATCCAGAGATTGGTTGATTCTCACCACCATCCACAAGAACATTTTCTCATACACTGACTTGGCCAGAGCACCAATAGAGTAGTACACCTAGGAAAAAAAAAAAACAACATAAAAGCAATTAAATCAACATTTAAATTCACTTAATTCTTTAAAGTACCCACAGAATTCCATGCAGTGTCTGCTTTTTTCAACTCACCTGCTGCACATTTTGACCTTTGGTGACCCACTCGTTGCCTACTTTAACTCTTGGGTGGCACAGTCCCTTGATGAGGTCAGCAGAGTTTAGGCCCATAAGATATGCCACTTTGTCGACATCTGTAAATGGATGTTGTAGCAGAACCATTTAGAACATTATTTTATATTAAATAATTTGTGGTTATACTTTTCTACAGTTGTTCTGATGATTTTTTTTTTGTTTTGTTTTGTTCTGACCCTCAGTGCCATCGGGCTCTGCTTGTTCTTCTCTCTGCTTCTGTTTGAACTTCATGTTTCCATAATGCATGATGGCACCAGTCAGCTTGTAAATGCCATTCTTCTCCTCTTGGGTGAAGCCCAAGACATCAAAAGCTTCCTAAAACAACAAAATTGCATTTCTGTTTGTGGGTTACCTATATGTAGGGATTCTGGGATTTTTTTTTCCCCCAAGCACTCTGTTTCACTCACATCAGTAGCTATCAGCTCTTCAGCGTCATTGATGGAGGCTACGGTTGTTTCTCCTTGGGAGATGTAGGCGTAGTCATAGGGGTTGTTGGTGATCAGCAGCATTTCTGCCAAAGAAAAGAAAGGTTGCAGTCTATGTAGCAGTCTATGTGACTATGTTCTGGGGGGATTTGCCTTTATTTTGGTATGGAGAGTGGAGAAAAAGACAGGAAATAGGGCAGAGGAGTTACATCCAGTTTACATGCAGAAAGTTTGCAATGGGCTATGCAGTATGCCCCCAACCACTCGGATTTTGGGTCACCCTTGTACTCTGCCTTCATTCAGCACTCACCCAGCAGTTCGGGTTTCCGCTGGGACAGAATCTGGTAGAAGATGTGATAGTCCCTCTCAGCCTTGAGCTGATAGGTGACACGGGATTTCTCCAGCAAATCTAAAGAAATAGAACAGCAATTGTATGCCACTCTATTGCCACCTATAGGAGATCTCATTAAAACAGGAAACTTGTGTATTTAAGTATAAAATATACTGCGATTTGAAACACAGTACCACCGAGATCTTGGGTGATGTTTCTGTTAGAAATCTTAACCTATTTGGTTGATGATGACGTGATGTGATGATGTCAGTTTACTTACATGTCTCAATGTCAGCAGAAGCCAATTTTCCACTGACTCCGAAGTGGATTCGAATGAATTTACCCTGTGAGAGGCAGTAGTATTGAACCCAGTGAGGATAGTTACATGAAGGTGATACCTATGATTTTGTTATAGCACGCTTGAAATTTTCCGTCAACTCACTGTTTTGTATACTTAAATGTGTTGACATTTGAAGAAACAAAAGTGATCTGGCAGGAACTGTGAAAGTTTGGAGGGCACTGTTGAGCAAAACAGCAAAGCCAAACAGAGTAACCAGTAAACTCACAAATCTGGAGGAGTTGTCATTTCTGATGGTCTTGGCATTTCCAAAAGCTTCCAGAGCAGGATTGGCTTGGATGATTTGATCCTCCAGGGTGCCCTGCAGGTGCAAAGCATGTAAAACTTTAGTCACCAAAACTACATTCATGATCGTCGTAAAATATGAAATCACACCAACCTTTTTCTCTTGTTTTTCATCCTTCTTGCCAGAAACAGCTGCAATGCTGGCAAAGTACTGGATGACTCTCTTGGTGTTCACAGTCTTTCCTGCACCGGATTCTCCACTGGGAATGAAAATAATTATATATGTGAGCCTGTGAGAGATCCCTGTAACAGCTTAAACATGGTCTTCATAATGGAAAGGACTGACTTACGTGATGAGGATTGACTGGTTTTCTCTGTCTGCAAGATTTATGATTGTTTGATGTTAGGAAAGTTTTCTTTAAATGTCTCAGACAGACCATTACAAAGTACTACATCAGAGGTGAACATACCAGCAAGCATATACTGGTAGGCATTGTCAGAGATGGAGTAGATGTGAGGAGGAGCTTCACTCCTCTTCTTTCCTCTGTAGGCAGTGACCACCGACTGATCGTACACTGGCAGCCACTTGTAGGGGTTGACAGTGACGCAGAACAGCCCTGAGTAGGTCTGCGGACGAAGATGCACACAAGAGGTTTTACTGATTAAACTAAAGGTTTCGTGCTGTGCAGAGATCTGCAGGCTTGTGGTTACTACTCACGTAGATCATCCATGCTGCGTAACGCTCTTTGAGGTTAAACAGCACAGCGGGTTCATGGAGGAAGGTGAACATCGCCATGTCCTCGATTTTATCGAACTTTGGCGGGTTCTGAGGATGGATATCTGCCTCCTTATGGGTGACAGTCTAAGAGCATTTAACAAAGGGATGATCTCACTTTAAATTGTAACAAACATCAGTGCTATGAGTTAATAATCTTTGACTGGTGTATCAATTTTGATTTAGCCAGTGTAAATATGACATGCTTACCTTTCCAAACTCAGTTTCAACGGTAACTTTGTCACCGTCTCTGCTGATAACTGAGGCTTTAACGTATTCCACCTCAGGGTCGGGAACAAAACAAGCCTTCTTCATGTCGAAAGGTCGGGTCTGAGCTTCCAAACGCTCCCTCTCTGACTTTCTCAGGAAGGGAGCTGCAGCCCCAAACTCCGCCATGATGGCGTCACCTGACATCTTGAAAGCTGCGAGCCAAGAGTGTGGTTTCAAAGCATTTTGATTACATCGTCCCTGGATTAAGTAAGCTCATTTAATTCTAATGCATTTCTACAAACAGGCAAAATGTATATCAGTAATTACAATATAAAAATATTGTTATGAAATTATCTAAGAACTACCTCCCAATGCTACAGCAATACAGAAGCAAATATTATTCTGAGTTTAGTTTAAGAAACAGCATGGAGCTGTTTACCTGTTTTCTCTTCCTCTCCCTTCTTGAGAGTTTACTGGGTCTTTAGAAAGTCAAAAGTAACATTGCATTTTCAATATATGACATGATAGCTATGTTGGTATAAAATCTTTATATGTTTACCTGTAGATGGTGTGATCCAGTGATCCTACTCCCCCCTCTCTGACCTCCTCTTTTTATACATCCAGGAGGCAGTGCCTCGACACACAGCCACCCTATAAGGCATGATGCCAGAACACAAAGGGATCAAAAAAGGAACACCTGTATTTGGAGATAAAGGTGTGGACAAGTATATCCATTGGCTATTGAAACTGAAGCTTATTAGCTGGTCCTATATCAGTATCTGTTTTAGTTCTATCCTTTAAGTGTTAGAAAAGCAAGAAAATCATTAAAAAAAAAAAACAATTTTTTAAAAGTTTTTAGCTGTTATATGAATAATTGGTTTTATTTTCATTATATTAAACCAATTTCCAGCACATTTTATTGTCCGAAATAAAAATATTTATTACTCAAGGAAACCGTGTCTTTGTATTATTATTAACTATATAAAAGTCTGAATTCTTATATTGATTTTTTAACTGAAGAAAATACCATAATAAGCACTGTCTGGGTGTTTTGTAACTATAGTATTGTCTTCTATTGTCCTGGAAGACAAAGATAAACCCTGTGAATTTTTGACTTGGATTCCTTCTGGTAGTCCTTTGTCTCCCAGTGGACCTCAGCTGACTCTCCTCCATCTATAATAAAAGGTCGGGAGTGACAGCTGCTTGCTTTCAAAGGTTTCAGCGCCCATACTGTAAGGAAATACATTTAGCTTGCACAGGACACTTATCACCTCCCTCATATAGGCTTTATTAATGACACCAGGGTCAGTGCTGTAAATAACTGTCACATTAGCAAGAGAAGATCCTTAAACCACGTGTTTATTGACTGGACCACCTGAAGACCTCCTCAAGAAGCACACAAGACCTTTCGACATTAACAACTTCGCACTTTGAGGTTCACCGTGACCTTGTGAGGCTTGACAGTTGGCTGTCTGCACCTGGCGTACCACTCCTCCGCACATCACATTCCCAGCTGTCTTGTGTCCTTCTGCAGTCAACATTTATGATGGAGCTTCACGGGCCTTCATAGATGCAGCAGGGGCCCTGGTGGGTTGTTCAAGCTGGTGCTTGAACATACGACGAGCAGCCGTAACATCAAAGCCACTGACAGGTGGATGTTATAATGCACTGTTCTGCTGAGAAACCTTGTGGATGTTACTTTAATACACACTACACAGCTAATCGTTGTTGCAAACCAAACACACACACACACACACACACACACACACACACACACAGGACAATGTACCAAAAAGAAAAAAATTCTCATGAAAATTCAATGAACACAACAAAGAGCTGTAGGCCCACACTCCCCAGATCCCAATCCAATCAAGCATAGAGGTGCACTCCGCAACCCACAGCACCTAATGGATCCGCTGCCAACTATCTGGTGTCAGACGCCACATGACAGAACGGTGTCCATCGGTTGGAACAATATCACACATGTTCTGGCTGTTCCTTGTACAGAAGGTAAACAAAGAGGCATAATTCATTTTGTCTTGTTCTGTAGATTAAACGCCTCTAATCACAGTTTAAAACGTTTTCCAAGGCAGGGTTTCAAGAGCTTTGAAGGTTGTATTTGTTTTTATTGTAGTAAAAGTTACATGACTCACAGCTGCACAAAGAACAAAAAAATGAAATATAAATAAACCAGATCAAATGATCAAAATCGAAATGTTCACCTCTGTGCAAGATTAAGATGCTGTAAGAGTAAAACCTAAGAGCGCAATTAAAACAGTTCAGTTCAGTTTCAGGTAACTTAAGCATCTATGGCTCAATGTTTTGCTCTCAGTTGCAACACTAAGATGTTTTGAATTCAACACCTCACTGATTCACAAATCTCACTTGCATTTTCTCCAGTGCAATTTAAGATGAAGCGAATGAGTATTGTATTAATCTGAGTAGTTAGTTGATTCCCCCTTGGTTCCAGTCTTCAAACTCAACTAAACTGTCCTTTTGCTTTACTGTCAAGAAATATACAGTACCAGTATATTGCAAGTGGACATCATGACATTTGAAGCACCATAAATACATGTCCGCGTTTACTGTTAATGTATTAAGAATATTTAGTTGTTCAATCCTCCTATTATGAATAACAGTCATCCAGAAGCTTCCCCAGCACAATATCTTGAAAACAAAGTAGGCAGGTGTTTATGGCCTGTTGTTTTCTTGCTTTTGTCCTTGAGCTCTGAGGTGGCCACATGACGTTCATAAAGCCACTACAAATGTCACTGACACAGAAACTGACCACCAAGGCATAATGACACACAATGTCAGACTTAGATTTAAGCAGATGCAGGACTGCTAACCCTCACACGTACTGGATTTGTGCCATTTCTTTCTTCTTTGTATAATAATCTAGCTAAAAGAGGAGGGAATGAGGATGGTGCCATACAAAAAAAAAAAAAAAAAAAAAAAAAAAAAAATTTTTTTTTTTTAAAAAAAAAATTTTTTTTTAATATAAAAAAAATAAAAAAAAAAAAACAATAAAAAACAAAA
>VUQI01024483.1:14281-34180 GCA_015106735.1 Paratilapia polleni | reverse complement strand
TACAGACAGACAAACTGGTGATGGCTAACCAACCGGACATAGTAGTGGTGGACAAGCAGAGGAAGAAGGCCGTACTGATAGATGTAGCAATCCCGAGTGATGGCAACATCAGGAAGAAGGAACACGAGAAGCTTGAGAAATACCAAGGGCTGAGAGAAGAGCTAGAGAAGATGTGGAAGGTGAAGGCAACAGTGGTCCCCGTGGTAATCGGAACACTCGGGGCAGTGACCCCCAAACTGAAAGAGTGGCTCCAGCAGATTCCAGGAACAACATCTGAGATATCTGTCCAGAAGAGTGCAGTCCTAGGAACAGCTAAGATACTGCACAGGACCCTCAAGCTCCCAGGCCTCTGGTGAGAGAACCCGAGCTTGAAGGATAAAAAAGACCGCCGGCAGGGCAAGTGGGGAATTTTTATATATATATTTATATATATGCTGGGATAGGCTCCAGCCCCCACCTGTGACCCTGAATAGGATAAGCGGAAGAAAATGGATGGATGGATGGATGGATATATATATATATATATATGTGTGTGTGTGTGTGTGTGTGTTGCTCTTCAAAGGTTTTAGGCATCTGATCAGTCCCACGTTCATTAATAAGCGTATTATATGTTCCGTTATAAGGAAAAGAAATCTTGCAAAAGATGATATGGATCCACAGATCTCAACATCATGGATCCTGTGAAGAGGAACAAGACATTCAAGCAGCATAAATCCATAGAAGAACTGTGGCAAGTTCGCCAAGATGTTGGGAACAACCTGCCTTCCAATAACCTTGAAAAACTGTACATAAGTGTAGCAAAGAGAACTGGTGTTGTTTCAGAGGTGATGAGTGGTCACACCAAATGTTGATTTGATTTAGCTGCACTTTGTAATTGATAAATAAAAACTACTGATTGTTAGGAATATTTCAGAAAGCCTCACTTTTTTTTCATGCCTTTTGGAAAGTACTTTTAAAGCACTCTAAAGCTACGTGAAACTGTAGACTGTAGTAAAGGTTCCAAGTCTGAAGTCGAGGTCGAAGCCAGTGCAGAAGTGCCTTAAATTTGCATTCTTCTTGCTGGTCGCCAGGGTGTGACTCCCGAGGTTGCAAAAAGAAGTAAACATTTTTCTGATGAGTTTATGGTCTCAGTTGCTAGTTTCAAGTGAAGGCAACATGACCTTCATTTTGGACAGTACAACTCCTATTACAGGATCGGGCAGTGTCCCTCAGTTTCACAGTCAGCTCCAAGCCTTGAGCATAAAACCACTGGTTTCAAAACAAAAAGATGGAAACAGCAAAAAGGCTCAACAGGTCTTCACTAACCAGTGGCACAGATGTCACAGTGACTATGTTTATGTTTTATATAAAATCTGTACCATCCCTGTACCATCTTCTTTGCATGCCACGACTTCTGAGTTAAAGTTGAGAGACCTCTGTTTCAGCCTATGATGTAGATCTTTTCTAAGTGTCATATTAGATGAGACAGCATGTCTCTGACTTTCACGTGGTGCTGATGAACAGAGCAGAGCACCCGAAGGGCAAGAGCTAGATGCTAACCATACACATATTCTGCATTTATTAGATCAAGGGTTACCAATACTCTGACATGTGCATGTATTCAATCCATAATTATGTCTGATGAAAGCACTTTGACTCAGTATAGCTACTGTATATCTGAGACATTTTTGGTAAAACAGATGACAAGGCTTTTCTTTGTCTCTGTGTTGGGAGCTAAGTACTCATAAATACCATGGTCTTTGGGATGTTCTACAGATTACCTGTCAGTTAAATGAGAGGGATGCTTTTGATCTAAATGTGATTTTTTTAAACTGCTGCACTGTCTTTGTTCAGCTCTTGTGGCTACCACTGCTCATCCTAACTACCCACTTCCTTTTCTGTTTATCCAACAAGAGCAGAAAGACATGCTGGCAGCTTTGTGAGGCTGCACTTCTGCCAATTCTTTGAATGTTTTCATTCTCCCTAGATGGAGCTGTAATTCTTTCTTAGCCTCTCTTTCTGACAGGCCCCTTTATTTGATCATTTTGTCCGTTTTATGTCTCTCATCTTGGCTTTCTTTCCATAGTACCCATGCTCTTCATAACTTCTTCTTTCTGACATTTTGGCATACATCTCTGGTCCACATTTCAGTCACCACTCCTCCATGACCATCCATGTTTGTTCTTTTCATCTGTCTCTGTGAATTTCTCTGTTGAAGCTCAGCTCACACCACTACAACCCAGCATGGATTTTGGCTTTTCCAAATGGTTGAAATCAGTGTTATTCTTCATTAAAGAGCTGGCCTGTCTCCATTCTTTATCTCCAGCATAATGGCTTTCATCTATTCGTTTCACCTTACAAAGTCATTATAATGTTCTAATTAGGTTTAATCTGGTCCCACACTCCATCTCCATAGCAATCAGCCATCCATTCTCCACCACCTCCAGCAGCCCTGCACTCCACTTTGCATCACCCTCTCATCTCTGTTAATCTCTGCTGTTCTTCTCACATATTTTACCTCTCACACTACCTCTTCACGTCTATCTATTGTCTGCTTTGTCCTCTTCACTTTCTCTGCCTCTTCCATTCACATCTTGCTGCATTTTCCTCACTTCATCGCTCCCTTCCTTTATTTTTCTCCATCCTTATGCCTCTCTTTTTGTTCCCTGTCTCACCCACTTATCCGTGCCCTGTTATTCCCTTTTTTCTCTCTACCCTTAATGTTGCCTTGCGACTCCTCCCTCTCTCTGTCATTTTCACACTCATCCTTCCCTTGTTTCTTCTCTCTCATAAATCCAGTCTCCTCTTTCCTAATTTTTCTCTGGCGCTATTGATTTTGTACATTCACCAAATGCTATAAAATATCACAGGCTGTACAAATCAGCATGTTCAGGACTTATGGCAGCAGGTAAGTCAAGCTCAGCAAAACTAATTATGTCAATGTGGAAATAGCTGCCATGTCATTAGAATAAAGGAAAGAAAGAAAGAGCCAAAAAAGTCATTGAAATTTTTATTTAATCAAAGAGAAAAAAGGGGAGAGAGGAAGAAAACACAGCCTCATCCATACTGCCAGTGGTTAGCAGCTAATGAAAAAGACATTTTTAATTATTCTCCCCCAGTCATGTGAGAAGGACTTTATTTGAATCTGGCTCACCTCTCGCCCTCTAAGGGAATGCATTTCGATTACCTTCTCATGCATTCATTAGTAATCCTGTGGTAAACCTTTGCAGGAATTCAGATATTGATCAAAGCCAGGATTCATACAACACATGCTGCACTCAAATGGCCTTCCATCTGCAGGCTGTGAGCTGGTCAGCTGGACAGACATCTCTCTGTTTCTTTGTCTGTTTTTTTTGTTGTTTTTTTTTCCAATTCTCTTTGTATTTTTGTCACTTTGTCTCATTTAATTTAATTCATGACATGGCTATGAATTATACATGAACAATATCAAAAAAATCACACAAATTCAACTCAGAAATTAAACATTTATGTCTTTTCCCTCTCCTGCTCTTTCTGTCTCTCTCTTTCTCACTGTCTGCAGAGTGGACACACACACACACACACACACACACACACACACACACACAAAATGAATGGTGTGCGTGGATCTATAGTGAAGCAGCGGTGTGCGACGGACCGAGGGAATTCCAAAGGTCAAAGAAAAACATGGAGCTTACGTGTAAATACAGACACGTGACAGCACACATACACAGCTTTCACATGCAATGCACCATTTGCCAACACAGAGACGTGTAGCTTATGCAGAGCAGGCACAGAGATGCAAAAATATTAATGAAATGCTGAAATGTGAAATGAAAGCCCACATGAGAAACACACATAAGGGTGCGCACGCACTCACACCTCAGAGTGAGCTGCAGTATTGTCTAAATGGCAGCGTATTGAGTCGAGGGTGAGTGACTGAGTGACTCACTGTTGCAACTGACTGCCTATTTGGCTGCCTGCATTGCCAAAAGACACACACACAGAGTCAATGCATGGGTGCACTTACAAACACACACACACACACACACACACACACAAAAACAGACAGAATGGCCGGGCACCGAACAGTTTCAAAGGTGTGTAAGTCAGCTGAGGGGATGACTCATACCTGTCTTCAGACACTATTCACAACAACTGGGGGTTTGACTTTGCCACCACCTGGCTGTCTGACCTGCACTGTGTGCCCTCTGGAAAAGGATTTTGTTACATATGGAAATGAGGTGAAAGAAAAATATATCCTTGAATGCTTATAATTTTACCTACGCTCCTCATGAGCAGTATCATAATATCCTTGAATGTTTATAATGTTGTTATAATGTTTATATTGTTGCTCACAGTCATCCTGGAGTGATTTATCCTGGAGAGGAAATGTGCGATCTCTATGAAAAGAAATAACAAATAATATTCAAGTTTTATAGATGGTTTTCCTCATGACAATGGCCCCTTTCACATTATTCTCATACAATATAATTACAAGAATTAAGCATTAGTCAAGTATGACTCATGTGCTATTGGATGTAATGGAAATGATGATTTTTCCATTTCTTTTCTATATGGGTTTAATGGAGTACCCACTTACCCTGAATGTACTATTTTTACTTGTACTTACAGCATTAACTAAGGGTATACTCTGACATTTTAGGAAATAGGCTTATTAGCTTGTTATAAATGTATTCAATCTGTATGTTTATTGCATAGCTATAGCCAGGAGAAAATTAGCTTATCATGAAGACTAGCAGCAGCAGCTTATCATGAAGACTCCTACACTGTAGGAGACACAAGTAGTTATCTACCCACAAAACCACAACTTGTTGTTTTCACGTTTATTTTAACAATGTGTTAAACAACAGATCCTCTAGGTTTGGTGTTTCTCCTTGTGGCTTGTCTGTGTGATAACCTAAGGTAATTGCCTTAAGGCTCAAACTATGTAGCACAATTAGCAAACAGACATGAAAGTGTCTTTTTGACAAGAAAGCTAATACTTTATCTGTATTTCCTAAAATGACTAACTTAAAAACATTTTTTTTTTCAGCAGTGTATTGAAAAGTCTGTCAATTTTAGGAATGCGCCTTGAAATAACTTTGTGTTAAGTGTTAGCAAGTCAAATACCTCCTCTAGTAGCAGACTAATTTGCAGCATAAATGTGCCTATAGTTTCAAAAACTAGAGAGAAAGTGGAGCATGTGTGCTGCATTTGCATAGTGTGCTAATGCTAAAGGTCAAATAAAATAAAGCAGAAACATAGCCTAGTTACAGTACGATTGAACTAAGGGGCTTTTTGAGGCATGGCCTCAGAGCAGGTTTGGGTCTCCTTAAGCATGCACAGAATTCCCTCCCTACCAATACATCCCACAATCCACTGTGATTCCTTTTTAGACATACAGTCATGTGGAAAAGAATGATTTCACAGGACTCTGTGCAGTTCTATGAAAAACTAAGCACACCCCATGATTCAATAGCTTGTTGAACCACCTTTAGCAGCAATAACTTGAAGTAATCATTTTCTGTATGACTTTATCAGTCTCTCTCATTATTGTGGAGGAATTTCGCTCACTCTTCTTCACAACATTGTTTCAGTTCATTGAGGTTTGTGGGCATTAGTTTATTCACAGCTCTCTTAAGGTCTCACCACAACATTTCATTCAGGTTGAGGACTGGACTGGTCATTGCAACACCTTGATTCTTTTCTTTTTTAGTCATTCTGTTTCAGATTTGTTGGTGTGCTTGGGATCATTGTCCTGTTGCATGACCCAATTTGGGCCAAGCTTTAGCTATGAGACAGATAGTCTCACATTTGACTGTAGAATACAGAGTCAGTATACAGAGGAGTTCATGGTCGACTCAATGACTGCAAGGTGCCCAGGTCCTGTGACTGCAAAACAAGCCCAAATCATCACCCCTCCACCACCGTGCTGATAGTTGGTATGAGGTGTTTGTGCTGATATGCCATGCTTGGGTTTCGCTAAATGTGGTGCTGTGCATTATGGCCAAACATCTCCACTTTGGTTTGGTCTGTCCAAAGGACATTGTCCCAGAAATCTTGTGGATTGTTCAGATGAAAGTTTGCAAACCTAAGCCGTGCTGTCATGTTCTTTTTATGGAAAAGAGGCTTTCTTCTGGCAGCCCTTCCAAACAAGCCATACTTCTTCAGTCTTTTTCTAATTGTACTGTCATGAACTTTAACATTTAACATGCTGTCCTTTGGACAGATGAGGCCTGTAGAGTCTGAGATGTAGCTCTGGGTATTTTGCAATTTCTCTAAGCATTGTATGGTCTGACCTTGGGGTAAATTTGCTGGAAAGTCCACTCCTGGGAAGATTATGGCATTGTGTTAACACACACCTGAATGCTCCAGACCAGCAAACTGCCAAAACTTCTGCTTTTATAGAGTTGGTTACACTTGCTGAAGATCAATTAATCAAGCGCATTTGACTAGCAGCATCTGGCTGCTACTTACACCCTTAATTCCTATGGAAGCAGTAAGGCTGCACTTTGTTTTTCACAGGACAGCATAGAGTCCTGTGGAAACTTAGGGACAACCTAAAGAATACTCTTTAATTATTAAGTTAGTGACTTATTAGCCAAAACTAATTTTAGGCAATCACTGCAGCTCTTATGGAAGTCACTGGGGTCTTACATGTAAAGACAAAGTGTAATAGTGGCAATTTAGCAACAGCAAACAGTGCTGTTAAAATATTTCTGAGTACTTTTCTTTCAGCTGTGGCAATATTCAGCTTCTTGTGCCCTCAGGAGCCCTCAGTATCAGCAGTCGGCAAATCGGCCAATGACAGGTCTGACTCCAAGTCATCTAATTGTGATGTCTTTACTTTAACACGACCAGGAGGTTTAGCCACCTGACACCCAACCACTCACATAATAATCACCAACACTACTACGTTTTCTGCGGAACCACTTCTGTCTGCTTAGAGTGGATCTAGCCTCGAATACATTGCCAAGTGTTGTTTTAAAAGGCTACTGTTAAAAATTTATTTTTGAGGGACATTTTAATTAATTGAGGCCTATTTCAAAGTATTTGTTTTTCTAAAGAATTTATAGGCTCTCAGTCTCTTTTGAGTAGTGGTCATGGCAAGCGTCGCTCTGTCACAGGTCATTTGAGGAGCCTGGGTACTGGTGCTCTTGCCCTGAGCACCAAATATGCCAGCACTGTCATACTGTCAGCAGCAGAGCCAGAGACAAAAGCTTCACATCACAGCCTTCACTTTCTTCAAACACAGCAAGTCTGTGTAGTCTGTCAGAGGAGAAAATATACCAACACGCAGAAAAGAAAAGGTCCAAGAATTGCAATGTGCGTCACCTACAGGTGTCTATTGTCTACTATCAAGTATGTGAAAAACAATCACACAAAATGATGAGCCAGAGTGTCCGTACATGAGGACATATTTCTAAAGGTCACATGCAAAAGCCCATTCCAGGCTGTGATTCGAATCGGTTGAAAAACACAATTGATATTCCACCATAACAACAGCACTCCTGAGTTGTTATGGATTTTGCCCGAATCTCCTCAAATCCCCAGTCCCTGCTGAGAGCAATATCCCCTACCTAGCACCTGCAAGAGTACTTTTGATTTAATGCCTTTCAGTCTGGTGCAGCCTGAAAAAGAAAAAAATCTCAACCACTTTTCTGAGAATGAACCAACTAAAACAAAGCCACAGAAAAATGACAAAATTACCAACTCACTTTGCTGCAACTTGGCTCCAACTCTTAAACTGGATCCATGCACAGAACACACACTACAAACTTTATCCTGACTAACCTGATAACTTAATAATAGCCTACTAATGAGATATAAACATACAGTGAGTTGCTTAATTCTGTAATAAAAAAAAAAAAGATAAGATATTGGAAGATGTCACCTTGGACTCTTTTTGATCAAGACAAATTTTGCTCACTCATTAGATTTCCTAGTAGTCATAACAGAAACTGAGAAGGAAACAGAGAGAAAATACAGATTAGTTCTGCGTGAATTTGATGATTTAAAGTAACACATAAAACAACAAATTGCCAAAGTACAGTGCTAAATCTTATTTTATTCCTGTTTCTATTTTACTGATTTTTTTAACTGAATGCTAGACCCATAAATCATATACACATTTATACCGCATATACACAGATATCCGCTAACTGGTGTGAAGTAACAGACTAATAAAATACTAGACTTTCACTCACTTTCTGCTGCTCCCTTTAGGGGGTCGCCACAGTGGATCATCTGCCTCCATCTCACCCTATCCCTATCTGCATGTCCTCCTTCACTACATCCATGAATCTTCTCTGTGGTCTTCCTCTTTTTATTATTATTATTATTATTATTATTATTATTATTTGTCAGATAATTGCATTTAAAATGTTCAAAAAGGCGCAAAACAGTAAAGAGATTCATTTCAGTGATTCTAATTAACTGAAGTGAAGCCTAGCAATAAGCTAGCACCCTAGTCATCAGCTCCCTGTCACTCAAAGCAGCCCTGCTCCTGATAATTTCTAACTTTGAGTCTCAATAAAATTCAGACAAGTGATCTATAAAAATGGGACCAAAAAAAAAAAAGAAACAAAATCACAGCCACAACAGCTTTTCTGCTGTAAAGTTGGACATTTTTACATTTTTCCATGTCTATGGAGAGGGACTTGCTTTTAGAACAAGCCTCGAGTGGCCATTCTAGGAACTGCAGGTTTGGCTTTGGCTTCAGTTTTCAGCCCTTTAACAGACATGTGTGTTTCTTGTATAAAACCATGCTTAGTGTGGCTTTAACAGCAGATGAATGGCATGAATGCAAAGCCGACTCTGCCTGGTTCTGTGAGTAGAAAAGTACAAAACAAATCTTTAAACAATTACTAAATGTTGTGTTGTGCACATCGCATGTCCCTTACTGTTCTGTGCTTTGGATTATATGAAACTGTGTTCATATAGCCCCCTCAGAGTGACAACCGCACATACACAATCACCTGCAGGAACACACACACACACACACACACACACACACACACATAGACCATAAATGAATTATGTAGCATACGCTCCAATAACATTTGACTTCCCATCTGCTCTTGCTTAAAGACATCTTGAACTGTTCTCACCTGCTTCGCAGCACAGAGACACACACGCATACACAAACTTGGTCTCTACATTTACACAAATACATAACCAGCAATAATCCACATTACCCTGGAGCACACACACACACAGGCAGACACACACACAGACAGATCTAGCACGACTTTGTTAACATGTAACTCTGCCCTTCTACAGTTAAACACACAGCTTTCAGCAGACAATCTTTCCTTCTGTTTCAGCTCTTTTTCCAACACACATCCATAAACACACACATGTATATATAATCACTCCAACAGCACATCCTTCAGCAACACAATCTAAGATGCGATGAGAGAGCATCAGCAGTATGTCACATCCAATAATATTCAATAGAGTACTTAATATAGATGCCTGTATAGTGAAGGGGAATGCATGCACACAAGAGAGAGAGTTAAACAAAGACAAAGAATGTAGAAAGTAGGTCCAATACTGTTGCTATGGTGATTAATGAGATACAAAAGTCTTTAATGCTATCATTATGGGTACAAGAGGAGTGGGTGACTGTGTGTTTGCGTACATACTTGTGTGTGTGTGTGTGTGTGTGTGTGTGTGCGTGTGTGTGTGTGTGTGTGACAGAGAGAGATAAAGTCAAAGCAAGACGGAGACAAGAGAAATGAGAAATCCTCGGTGAAATGAGTTTAGCCCCCCGGCTACTTTTCTATCTTTGGATCGATACCATTTTCTCTCATGTAAGTGGGACACTGTTTGGCAGGGAGGGCGAAGGAGGTCAATAAAAACACACAACATGTATAGAGAAGATTTCAGAGTAAATCTGAGTGAAAGTGACTTTTATGCCTGCCTGTCTATTTTGAAGTATGAATTAAACTGCGGCCTCCGACCAACAGCTGCAGGCACTGTGACTTGGAGAGGACAGAGAGGGTCACCAAAGAACCGGGGTTAATCAGCGAGGTTAGAGGAGTATGTGTGAGCTTCTGACTAGACAGTTTAAATCCCTTGATTGGCTTGGCAAAACCTGACAGGAAAAGATGAATGAGTAACATTTTCCAGTAATTCAAGATTTTGAGATACGTTTTTTTTTTTTTCTTTGAGCAAAGACTTACACATCTAATGCCCTTGAAGACTGGGAGCTGTATTTGCCAGCTCTCATGTGTGGAACACAGTCGGCAACTTTCCTCAAGGAAAGACAAGTTGCAGAACCATGATGACGACCCTGTGTTGAAGTCCAGCTTTTTGTCAGTCCATTTATCCACCCTGGCCTTCTACTTGCACTGACTTGTGGCTCTTACTGTGTCACCCGACTTCCTCCTTTGCACCTTTCATAATTGCTATGACCACTAGAGGTCACAACAAATTTAAGTGGGTTATCATAAGGTACTTGCTACCATTAGATATAGGGCTGTTTTTGATGTGATGGCAGTTACAGGGATCTAGGTGTGAACCATTGCCATCTTTTAAAACATTCCTTTGCGTTACATTCAAGTTCAGTCCAGCTTTTAAGCTCTTAGTCTGTTTTCTAGGGTGCAAAATAACTAAAACTTGTTTTTCCTATAAGGTGGTCTAAGCATGTAAAGGTTTAGTCATACCAAACCACTGCACCATTTGTAGCTAATATAAGCATAGGTGAAATCGCTATGTGGAATGTGAAATATGTCTCTGCAGTAGTTCTTTACAGAGGATCTAAGTTATTTTGTCATAGTGTTGCACCACAGCAAACATTTTGATGTTGAAAAACCGTCGGCTGGTGGTCTTTTCTTGACATCTAGTCATGGTTGAAAAATAGTTCCAAAATGAAAGTTGAACTGACATTGCGGATGTTACCACGACGTGGTTCGAGGTACGTCTTCAACACACCTAGATGTCCTTGTTAGACTTTCTAGCAAGAGAAAGTTGGTGTTCCAGAATTATTTTCTACTATCTCTTAATCAATTATAATAAAACAAAATAAATTAAACATCCTCAACTGAAAGAATGTGAAGAAAAAAAAAACACAGCTCAATGGTAACTCAAACTCGAGATCTCACACTTTCTTTTCCTGCTGGGTTAATTGACTTCATGTTAAACAAGTCCCATCCCTGGGTTTACAATATGGACATCTGGGACAGAGAAGTGATATTTGTAACAGTCCGACACATTAAGTTCACCATGCAAACAAATGAGACAGAATTCCAGATGTACATAAATGTAAATGGTTTATTTCTTAAAAAAACAGGATCTGGTAATACAAGTCTGTGTACGTGGAAAAGAGTTTTGGAGCCGTCTGTTCACAACCATGTACTAACCAGATTAGTTGTCATTGTTAAAAAAAAATAAAAAAATACAGAAGCATTCAGTTCCTTCATTGCAATAATCTGATCTATATTTCTCACTAAGAGATGGTCTGATTAGACCTCTATTCTGTCCAAACAATATCAAAATCTGTCTGTCTAAGGTTCAGTTTTTGCCATCATACCACGACCGATTTTGACCAGGGAGATGATGTTGGGGTTTCAACCACATTTGCTGGGTCACTAACATCAGTGACTACACTTACCTGCCCAGCAACAACATGAATATACAGCAACTTGCTGGTGAACAGAGTGGAGCATTTAGTAGTTAAAAAATGCAATAATTTCCTCAGGAGTTGGTGGAGACCAAAAAAGAGCTAACAGTAAATTAAAAAATGGCTTTGCAGTCTTCAGGTTACAGATAAACCCAAGCAATAATCAACCAATCTGAATCTCCCTTTAGACATCTAAAAGGCATTTTAGAGACTTTCATTTAACTGTTTTCATTTTCAAGGCTACACCTTCAATTCTTTTTATTTCCTTTTATGTCTCCAGGCTCAAATGTATTTACAGCTGCAGCGGACAGCTGTTTTCAAACAGTCTGCTGAATATGTAAATCTGCAACTGTCTGTGAACACATTTGCCTAATCAAATTTATAAGGTGAGAATGTGTGTGTTTACAGCTATTTCCACTGCCCCCAAGTGCTAGAAAATCCATAACAACTGAACACCACAACAACAAAATGTTGCAGGCTACAACTGTGTATCATTTGTATTATTTTTCATTAAAATTACATAGTTAAGAAACATAATTGTATAAATGTGTGCGGCTGAAGTTCAATAAGAAAACAGGGAAAAGAGCTAAAATGTCAAAACGTAATGAAATTGTAAAAAGAAAGAAAGAAAGAAAGAACATTGTTTCTGATGATCTTACTGCTAAAGTGAGTCCATCACCAAATCTCATATTCTCTAATGTATGTGAATGTGTGAGCGTTAGTGCATGTGAATTTCAAAGTTTGATTAGAGGGTTCTTGTTTCCCCAACTGAATCAAATTAAAGCTGGCTGATCAATTTGCAGATCCAGAGGTCGATGCGACCCATCTGAGGCAGGCAGGAAAGAGCTTTTGAAGCGTTTGACCCTCGCCCGACAGCCTACTCAACCAGCAGACCTGAGCATTCATTACCCAGGCAATCACACTCTTAGCTGTGCACACTTTTGTGTTCTCTCACAAAGAAAGCCACACACAGGTATGTTCTAATGTTTCTACTTTAACCTCTATACATTTATTACGTATATGCATGTTAGCTGGATGTACTCATGACTTTAGCGTGTGTGTGTGTGTGTGTCTAAGTGTGTGTAAATATTCAGAGATAACACGGTGCACAGCATTTATTCTGTCTTTGAAGCCAGTTATTGGCAATGGGCTCATTGTCAGGGTTTGAGATTCACGCATGTGATGCTATTGTGGTTTTGTGTGTGTGTGTGTATTTGTGTGTGTATCTGCATATGTATGTGATTGCATTAGTGCTTAATGTCTACTTTGATCTATCTAAAAGCATGTTTGAAGCAGCGACTGAGATCCAAGCAAGCGAGCAACAGATTGTCATGCTGATAATGGCAGAGTGGAGGAGCACAGCAATGAAGAGGGAACAAAGGGTGAGAAAGGAAAGGAAAGGAAAGGAAAGGAAAGGAAAGGAAAGGAAAGGAAAAGCAAGGAAAGGAAAAAACGATGCAGATGATAAAAGAGAAGAATAATGGCAGAACGATACAGAGGAGGAAATGAGAAAAGTGTCACTGGGGCCTGTAGGCTGTAAAGGCCAGAGAGGTTTCATGAAGCATCAGCAGACAGATGAATGTGAAGTGTGTATGAATGTTTCATTCTACCTCTAGATTAGGACTGCATTAGAAAATGAACTTAATGAACGTGGCTCTGGGGCTGAGGGTTAATAGCTGCATTTGTAAGAAGGATCTGAGGGAAATACAACTGGATGGGCTCAGCCAGGGGAATAAAGCAAGAGGGAAGAAGGAAAAATGTATTAGCCGACACAAAACATTAACTGAGTTTGGCATATAGACCCACTTACCATCACCATCAACAAGATGGCTTCTTACTGGTCAACGAAGCATAGACACATATTAGTTAATGCCACTGTCAGGGTGTCTACTAATCACAGCAATTTAAATAGGAATTAACTGGTTTTGCCAGATTTTTTTTTTATTTTAAATCCTGGTGTTACCAGATGTTTAGGTAAACTGTGCTGCACAATGTAGCAAATATAGAGAATTTTGATTGAGGAGGATGCAAACTGTATATAGTGGCAGAATCAGCACCTCTTTGTGTTTCAACTCAAACTAAACATTGTGACTTTCAGAAAGGCTGAAGTGTGTTACAGTCTCAGCTAGGTGTACCTATTAAACTGAGTGTTTTATATTTTTTTTAAAAATGGACAGACAATTTGCAGATCAGTGTGAAAATTCTGATTCGTTGTTGCAATGCTTTAATTTTCTGTCTGACTTTGTCACTACTAGGGACACACACCACACACACACAGTAAATTGACCCATTGTTAATATATAAATATTCAGTGGTGCAGCTTTTTTCATGGTGGAAGAGCGATCTAGCCCCAGACAGTGATGATTCTACAATCACAGATAACCTTCAACCTTAATAGCAGTGTAGAGCTGTGATGTGAAACCTATACAGGTGAAAGACGAGGCTGCTATATGATTTATTGTGATAGAAGAATAGTTACATTTTTCCATCTCTCTCCCTTATTATTCTTGTTTGGCTGCTACTTTCATTTCCTTTCTTAGCTTTTCTCATCTGCACTCGCTCCCATTCCCACATCTTCTTGCTGATTACCACCTCTCTCGTCATTTCACTTGTTAGGTTCACTCCTGTCTTTCTCTCTCTCTCTCATTATCCCTAAATCCCCCCCTCTCTCTTTTTTTCTCACAGGAATCTCCTGTCTCACCTATGTTCCAGTAGTATTACTCATCTTGGCCTCCTCACCTGGTGCCCTCCTCCATCCTTTGTCTATCATGTCCCACCTTTGTTGTTTACTACCTTTATCCCTTCTGCCTCACCTCTCTGCAATCTCCTCTTTGACCAATTTCCACAGTCATTCCCATATGTCCTTATTACTGTCTTAGTGCTCAACTCAACATCCCATTGAGTCATTGGAGATTCTGCCCAACCCTGCCCTGTAACACCTCATCCTGCTTTATATCTCCTATTCTACTTATCCATTTTGTTTGAGTCTTTTTTCCCTTTCCTCCTCTTGCCCACCCTTTTCTTCAATCCATTTGTGCGTAATCTGTCACAGCAGCATAAACCCCAAACCTGGTTTATATAATCTGATAAGAGTCCGCGCACACACACACACACACACACACACACACACACACACACACACATACAAGCTGTCCAGACACATTGCATGCATGACTGCAGGCTGGTACAGCATGCAATGTGTATGTGTGACGATGTGTTCACAAGTGCATGCATTTGTGACTGTAAAATCTTGCAAGTGTCTGCTTCATTGGACCTGGTGGTTTATATGTTTTCCTGTTCATGTGTGTGTGTGTATGTGAAATAAGGATTGTGACAACTGGTGATTTTCTGATTGGATTTAGGAAGGGATGAGGATCATTAGAAAAGGAGAAATACACGGGAGGACAATAAAATAAAATGAAGCAGGAGTGGACGACAGGCTAAATACCCATAATCCACTCTCTCTCTATGTGTATTATTCTCTTCAGTGCACATGCACAGCATTTCTATGTTGTTTTTTTCAAATGCTCACACTGCATGCAAACACTCAATTTCTCCATACTCGCTTTAACTGGTCAGGTTTTTGCGGCGTCCTTTCCAAATCACTCAGTGACCTCAGTGTTACCATGTTCAAAAGGGCACTTGTGTCAGTGTGAATCTGAAAATAAAGCCGTTTTTGTCTTTTATCTTTCTCCCTGAAAATAATGGGCTCTTTTGTAAATCCATTTCAGACATGGAGTGTTTTCACAGCCTCTCTGAGTTGCTCCTGTAAAGCGAGGAAAGGGCAGCTCAGGGGTTTTATCATACAGGAAAGCATTGAGCTAATGAAAGACTTGGCTCCATTTAACTTTATTAGTTTTACCACAGCTCTGTTGCTGCCATTTCTTGAACACAAACAAATGAAACACAGTCGTGTTATCCATCTGCTCGCCTGTCAAACTATACTGGTTCTTGGCATCTCTCACAGACCCGCACACACAGCGTGGCACACCTCTTTTTGGCATTCATTCAAAGTAGCAGTCATTTCTCTTCACTGCAGGGGTATTTACTTTTGAAATTAAAGAAATGGAGGAGAAAGAGAGCGTCAACCCTTTCTAAACATGGTTAAGCATTGAGCCAAAGAGCTTGCACACTAAAGTGCACTTGTGTCTTAGCTAGAGGAAAACAGTGATAAGGCAGTGGAGCTGGAAGAAGAACAATGAAAATAAAATCTTGACGGAATAGAAGGTAAAAGAAAGGAGATAAGAGATGGAGAGAAATCATCTGAGGATTTAATCAGTGCAGTAAAATAAAGAAATTACTTTAATACAAAGTTGAGGTACTTGTACTGCAATTTTATGCTAGTCTGCACTCAAGGGAGTTGTTTCTCAAAATTCTGTAATTAATAGTTAATCTACAAATGGAGATTTTATGTTTTGTTTTTGTTTTTGTTTTTGTTTTTTTTAAAAAAAAAAGATGCTTCACATTGAACCAGCAGTTCCCAACTTTTTTCATTAATGACCACTCCCAAAACACATCACAAACCGCTTCCTAGAATCATTAAGATTTAAAGGTGCTATACAGTCAATGTATACCATTAAACATTTAAAAAAACAATCAGTGTCTCACATTTCGGCACTAAGTAGTATATATAATACTCAGGTTTTGCAGTCATGTGACCACTAACCATGTGACATTAACTTGTCTGCCATTTTGCACATTTTGCATGCTGTATGGTCAAGTGAATAAGGCCCCAGTTAAACAGGCCTAAAGACTGGTCAGTGACCTCCTGGCAACCACCAGTCCCTATGGAAAAATGTGTATTCCCTGACCAATGACTGAAGAAAACATTGCCTTTTATACAGTTATTGTCCCCAACTGGTTGGCGAATGGTTGCTGGAGGTTACTGGCAGTTGCCTCCTTGTGATTGCTTTGGTTGCTAGCAGATTGTCATGGTTGCCCATAGTTTGCATGGAGGACGACTTGTCTGCAAACAATCGCCAATTACTCTCAGAGCAGTAGTGAAACTGTGAAAAGTGCAACACATACCAGAAATGGAGACTGTTCGCCTTCAAAGTAAAAGTTGAGCCTTTTGAAAAGTGTTGGCTACAGTGCTGAGGCACAAATTTTATTGCCAGTTTGCGTCGCACTTTTTCAAGTTTTACTACCGCTCAGCAAGTAGTTAGCAAGTGTTTGCAGTCAAGTTGGCGTCTTTCATGCAAACTACAGGCGATCCCAGCAGTCTGCCATCAACCAAAGCAATCTCAAGAAGGTTTTTGGTGCAGCACCGTTTTTGAGACCGATTTCACCAAGCGACTGCCAGCAACCTCCAGGAGCCACCTACCAACCAGTCAGGGAATACACCTCATGACAGGTCCAATATAGAAGACAACTCACGAGCAATGTGTGCATGGCGTTATGCGAGAAACCTCAATATATAATAGGAATTTGTCTATCAGATCCTTGATTTTTGTTACATTAATCATCCCAGAACCTGCCAGATGGTGCATATCTCATGACCCTTTGAGAGGAATCCAACCCATTGGTTGCGAATCATAACTTATAAAATATAAAGCACCAGCACGTTACAACTCTGGCACACATCTACACACCCAGGGTTTTTATTTATCCATTTATTTTTAGACAAAAGCTACAACCAAGTTAGCTAATTTATCTTGCTAGCCTACTGTTTCCAATAACCTTTGTTTTTTTAACCCAGAAAACAGCTAAAAAAACTACACAGAGGTTAAAAAAATGGGGATTAAAGAACCAGGCAAACCTTATGACTTAATATTATTTTACCTGTTCAGCTGATATTCTTTCACTCATCTCTACTAATACAAGTAGGCTAAATCCTTCATAGCTGTATGAAAAAGAGGTTACATATGATTTGGTGCTCACCCACACGTACACTTAATGGGAAATAAACTCCTCAGTGTCTCTCTCTGTCTCCCTCCTGTGTGCAGAGCTGCACATACGCAGCCCCTATGTTCTGTATGTGTCACCGCACAATTAGCAATTACTGTTATAGTGTGTGGGTAGCACTACATGAATCAAGTGCAACAATAAATTGTACCATACACCCACACAGAGCTCGTGCAACTACGCCCTACATCTTCCAGGTCTAACAATCTTTCTGGCAGAAACATCTGGTAAAAACTAGCAACATTGAGACCAATGACAGGAGTAAAATGCTACTTAAGAATTCATTCAACAGTATTATTAATCTAATAATGTCATATAAGAGGTGTGAACAAATAAATCAGAGATTTCTCCTATAAAAAGAAAAAAACGCACCTAATTTAAAATTGGCTGCCAACTCTTTTGAAATCGTCTCCTTGGGCAATGATACAGTCTTCCCAGCGCTCCTGCCATGCTTGGAACTTTTTCTGGAAATCCTGTTCTGTATGTGTGTAAAGCTCAATCTGCAACGGGTGTTGGATCCCCTTCAGCGTGTCAAAACAGCGATCCTTCAACTTAATTTTTAATTCCAGTAAGTGGTCCAGGTGGTGAGTGAAGATTGTTTGTGTAGTCAAAAAACTGCATTTTCAGTGTGCTCTGAGACGGCATGAGATGGCACGCTGGCAAGCACCACAGTTCAGATCACCTCCTCTGAATGTTTTCCCTTTGACGCCTCAAGACATTACAGTAGAATTCCATGTTAACAGTCTCACCTGGGGGACGAATTGACATCTCAGTGAATATTTAAATAAAATGACTCACCTGACTCGCTTGGTCGTAGCCGGAGACCCAGCTCTCAACATCAGAGATGATCCTCCACGTGAAATCTGGGTCAATTTGAAAGAGAAGTTGATGCTTGATCTATGCAAATTTGAGGTCAGTGATGAAACTGGAGAGCACACAGTGTAAGTGGTCAGAATGGGACTTCCAGGGAGAGATCTAAAAATAGCAGGCACACTGGAAGCTGTGTGGACACGCCCAAGAAGATGACCTTGAATTTGAAAAGGGCCAAATTTAATCAAGTAAGATTTCGACCTGTTCTTAAAACTTTTGATCACACCTCCCATATCATCATATACTGTATCACTGAGAGGGACAGATATAGGTAGTTAGATAATTCAGACTCTTTATCAATTTACTTATTTGATCCCAATCATTTTTCTCTGTGGTAAACAGCAGGCCCACACCACCTGGTGTATTATCTCTGAGTCTGAACATACACAGAGTGTAGGAACAGTGTGAAAGAAAGTCTTGCATGTCACTCAGGTATGAAAATATTCCACTGTCACAGGTTACACGCTACTGTTTCACAATGAGCAACATGCCAGCATTGATAAAAGGAACTGATAAGCTTAGAAACAAATGATGGATTGGACATTGTGGAACCAGTTCCATCCTAAACACTCACCAACGGCCGCTTCGCTGCAGAATAAGCAATTGCTGAAAGTACATTTTCTGCTACTATACTATAATATACTGCATTACTTATGTAGCATACTACATCCAGGACTTAACTTGCAATAGAATGTTTCAGAATGTTTTACATAACAGGATGTGAATTCTTTTCACCACATCCTTTCTGTACTGTCCAAAAGTTGCAACTTCACAAACAAGTCAATTTGACTAAATCCTTAACTGAGCTGTATATGATACCTTCAAATCTTTATTTCTTTTGCTGTTTTTTAAGTAACACTGGGAAGTGACACAGACCGAATGCCTTGATTACTCCAAATGTCTGTGACATAAAAATGGAAAGAAGCTTTGCGTGGAGATCTAAAGGCATCCAGGGTGAGCGCAGTGCAGACACTCAAAGACTGAGGTTCCCTCAGGACCCTGCATTTAAGTGTGTGTGTACTTTAGAGTGACAGAGGGCGTCTCTATGTATAGGCGTGACGATTTTTATTTGTAAACTCCATGTGAGTGCACATGTGCATCATCAGGGCCCAGCAGCAGAGAAATAACACTTAAATGAAGAGCCTGCACAGATGTGTGTGAAACTAAGTCATTGTAGCAAAAAGTAAATCCACGACTCAAGGAACACTAAAGAAAAGTGTACATGGAAGCATGGTGCGTTGTGAGTATGCTAAGTTTAAATGTTCACTCTCAGTGTTCATATTCATTTATTTATGCATGATATATGTGTGTTTATGTGTGTTTGCATGCGCGTGTTGAGGATGGGGTGGGGGTGGGTGTGGGGAAGGACGGGTTAGCTTGCAAGCTCCCTCAGGCTTTTTGCTATCCTCTCTGTGTGTGACATTAGCAAGGGACGGAAGTCTGAGCACTGTGCTGCCAGTACCTCTCAACATCATACACACACATACACACACACACACACACACTCAGGAATCAACTAGCCTTCATAGCGCTTCTGA
>VUQI01024483.1:2184-12970 GCA_015106735.1 Paratilapia polleni | reverse complement strand
TTGGACTGTGGGAGGAAGCCGGAGTACCTGGAGAGAACCCATGCAGGCACAGGGAAAACATGCAAACTCCACACAGAAAGGCCCCCTAATGCTACAGTCACACTAGGGAAAACAGTCGTTGGAGATTGCGGCACAACCAAAATGTGCAAAGTGTGCAAGGTGTGCAACTTGCAGTTTCATTGCCTCTGAAATGGTTGGTTCGAAGACAGGGACCAGGTCTGTGACCACTAGCAGTTAGCTGCCATCTTCAAAGCAACTTTTGTGCGTCAAGACAGGGTCAGTCTGCTGCTAGTCTGCTATCAGTTTGAGACTGAATGGGGTCAAGTTGGCAACTACATGCAATCTGTCTGTGGTAATACGGCGATTAACTGTGATAAATTGGCGAAAACCGCAAATCTGTTGCTGTCTGTTTCAAATCTGTCGCCATCTACATACAAAGAAATTCACATTAAACAGAAATTCACATTAACTACTTACATTCAGAGTCCAGCCAGAAACATAGATTTGAAACAGAAATTCAGAATTTCCTCTACAAATAGTGATGGAGTTGCTGCAGGACGGCGATTTAACTGCAAAATGACATAAGTGCTTGGCAACCTTGCTTTTATGTAGGAATATAACAAGAATACAACCAGCTCGCAACCAGATAAGTCGAGTCCCCTGTTGCAAAGAGACACATTGCAGACAAGTTGCGCAGACTAACTCAGATTGATTGCAATGTGTTGGCAATCTGCCTAGAATCGTTACAAATTAGATGGCAATTGTTTGCAGACCTTTACTAATCTGTCTGAGAGTGACTGCAGTTGATCACTGCAACTACTAACTATTGGTCACCGACAGCAAAAAAATTCAATGCAGTCACTGAGAAAACACCAATTTTTACTAGTTGCAAGGAGGTTGCTGTTCTATTTTTACTGTAGTCGGACTGAGCCATTAGTCAACTTAGTTTTAAATAATAAATCAACACTGACTTTTGGTTTCACATGAGACACAAACCCCCATCTCCTGGGTAAAAGTCCTGTTTTTGACCCATTTGAGACAGTAATATCGGATAAAGGAATAACAAAGAGTAGATAAAAGAGGCATGAAGACATGAGACATACAGAAAATTAAAGAGGAACCGCAAGAAAAAAACAGGCCACACAAGAGAAGGAATGACGCAGAGCGAGTCAAACACAGAGAATCAGGCAGAATCAGAAAATAAACCTGTGCTTGCAAAACAAGAGCTTCATCTGTGGTAGCCAGTAGCCACCCCAAAAAAGTTCACATTCTCTTTGATTTTGTCCATTCTTAGTTCAAAAGAGCATACAATGCCTTCTTCAACTATCCAATGCAAACCTGTTCCTTCAGAAAGACTATAACCCTTTCCAGCAACCCACAGCCACCATTTTGAGACACCAAGTTGGGCACATTTTGTAGGGTCTTTACTTGTAGGGTCTTTACCCTAAAATATAAAGCGCCTTGAGGCGACTGTTGTTGTGATTTGGCGCTATATAAATAAAATAAAATTGAATTGAATTTGTCTATTTAAAGCTCTCAAATGGCTAAAATAGAGAGACCGCATAGTAGCACTGACTGGAAGAGTTGTAGTTCAGACTTTTTAGATCAGGTTCACTATCATCAGTGTCACTGAGTCTTTGTTATAAAGCTGGTATTTAGTTTCTGATTACATTTTGATGTTGGAAATAAATATTGCTTGAGTTTTTCCAGGTTTCACCCTGGCCTGGTGAAGGGAACAAGGAGATTTATTGTAGTTCAAAATTCTTCAAGGCATTCTTTATATATAGAGCCCAAGGTTGTTCATTTTCAGTTGTGGAGCTGCCAGTGATTGAATTTTGGGTTTGTTTTTCACACACAAATTCCACAAACTGGCCCAGGCCTTAAGCGATTTAAAAGGTCATTGTATTCTTCATCTGTGCCCATTTTCACAGTTGGCTGGGTAAGTCTGTGATTGTCCATTTCACATCTTGCGTCCTATTCATGATATTAAAAGAACAGCTTGCACTGAATCTGGCCTCAGAGAGTAGCAAGGAAAGGACAGAAGCAGGGTTGTGGGTTTTTTTTTTCCCTCTCCTCTGTCCCTTCTTCTATCTTTCAGAAATCATAACCACTTTAGTCACTTTTCTCCACTTAACGCAGTTTTATTCTGCCAAGCACCGAGCCATCCCTGAAATGTAATTTAAAGCAACAACGTTGCCGACAACCATTACAAAATCTCTGGGACGGTCTGCCCTGTGAATCATTGCATGCGGATCACACACACACAGACCAAGACACAGACAGCTACAGACATGGAGAAAGACACATTCACAGACACAGTCACTATCTCTCACACACAATGTGGACAGTGCAAGTGTGTGTATCATATGCTGAGGTTACTCATAAAACAAATGGCTCTCCTCCACCTTGTTGTTTTCTATTCTTAGCAGCGGCAGGATGAGCCTCTCTGCATGTCAATGCTCAGCTCATCTTTAAACATAATCTGGTGGGATGATAGTAATGATAGCAGAATCAAGTGTGTCAGTCTATAAAATAATTTTTTGGTCTTTGGTTATTCTGCAATAATTTTTGTTATGCTTGTGCACATTTTTGGATTTTGTGGAAAGCCTGCTATTATTTGGCAGAAGATGATGATGGCTATTATATTAGAAACAGACCCAAGGACTTAAGGACACCAAGATGACTGAGTGCTGCAAGAGTCATGTGAAATTGTAACTAATCCTCCAAGATCAATCAGATAACTGGAGGAGGAGTCCTGGCAAGTGGACCTCCATGACTAATTCAGCATAGAAATATTCTACCAGCAGCGAGCAGCTTGAGTTACAAATTTGAATGAAGAAGTATCTGTTGAATTAATGAGCAATGAAGCTCACTCATGTCAGCACACTTTCTTGGTGTATCTTCTAATTTATGTCTCTTCTTGGCTTGTGTTAGGTTACATTTACCAACAACCTGTTATTGCTACTTATGACCACAGGGGCCACTGTTCAGTAGGCAGCACAAAGCAAAATTGACTTGTGATGTAAAAAAATACGATAATGTCAAATGTCTTAAATTTGTTGGGATGCACTCACTTTTCCCTCCTTTTACATCAGTTAGGCCCCAGTCATCTGGGCCTACACACTGGTTAGTGACCCCCGTGGCAACCACAGATCACTAAGGAAAAATGTGCATTCCCCAACAGGTTGGTGAGTGGTTGCTGCCAGTTACTAGGTTAAATCGGTCACAAAGAGGTATACAGTGCTGCACAAAAAATCTCCTTGCGATTGCTTTGATTGCTAGCATGCTGCTGCGGTCGTCTGTAGTTTGCATGGAAGACGCTGATTTGTCTGCAAACACTTGCCAACTACTCCTTAAGCAATACTGAAACTGTGAAAAGTGCGATATAAACCAGAAACAGAGAATGTTTGCCTTCAAAGTAAAAGCTGCTCCTTTTGAAACGTGTTGGTTGCACTTGCATTTGACCTTGAAACGGAATGTTCTCCGTTTCTGGGTTGTCCACTTGTATTGTCCACTTTTTAACTTTCACTACTGCGACCGAATTCACAGAGCATCAGCCAGCAACCACTCACCAACCCAGCAGGGAATACACAGGTCTCTAGGCCTGTGTGACTAAGGTCTTACTTAACTGGACATGTCTATTTAGTAAAGTACTCTTAAAGTGGCTATGTGGAAGAATTCAGTCCTTGTTGATTTGGCACCACCTATAGTTACTGGTAGCAACACCAACCACAGTTTACTACAGGTCACTGAATTATGTGGGCCGCAAAACAAATTATTGTTATAGTTTCAATAAATAATTCAGGCAAATTTAACCATTTCTCTTCATTGTGTGAGCAGCCATGGTGTGATTTTGTGAAATCAAAGTCAAAGTTGGCTAGCTCAAGGAGAAGCAGGGATATGCAGCCTGTTGCCTGCAGCTCACAGTGGCTGCTCCTTCTGGTTCCATTACTCCCTGCAATATTTTAAACTAATCTATCAGACAGTGCCAGAAATTACTGTTGTCTTGCTAGCCAAAAACGTTAAGTGCTAAGCTCACTGACACTGTATTTCTTGTGTGACAAATTCAGAATAAAAGTCGGCTCATGTTTCACCACTTAAATGCTTTTAATGTGAAGCTGCAAAAACAGCAAATGTTTGGTTTGCATTAGCAGGATCCTGTAATACTTTTTCAAGAAATGTTGTCAAAGACAGCCAGTTGGTAATACCGCAACTATATAAATATTGGAATGCTTTCATCAGTTTGCCACAGGCTGAGTCACCATCGTAATACCTCATCCTGTGACAGAAAGTAACTTAATGTTTATTTAAATGAAAATCTTCGACACTGCCTGTTTAAACCTATACAGGTCTTCCTCCTGCATTGCATCCCTTTATTTAAGCAGCAGCACATAGAGGGTACTGCATAATGGATTGTTCTACAGTTGATTAATGAGGATCCGTGTGAACTGTGTCTTCTAGACACATTTGCCACTTACTTGTAGTGATAAGCAAAATAGACCAAGACATATCTAAACTAACTCAAGAATGCAGAAAAAATTATGTGAGTTTTACAAAGATATTAGATTTTAAAGCATCACTCCTCTCTGCCCTCACATACCTATTTTTATATAATCTGTTGCTTTATAACTGTCACAGTCCAAGAAGGTGTTAGCAACAATCAATCCTCATGGCTCTGCAGTACGAGTTTGCATATGGATTGTGATAAACAGAGAGAGTCCCAACAATAAATATACCAATAAATTATATAACTCATCCTGATGAGAGGAGATTTGTACGCAACATCCCGCCAGTCGAGCTGCCTGATTCAGTCAAAACGTGGACTAGGCAAACTGCTGCATGCTGCATTCAGTGCTTCAGGTTATTAACAACTCGGTTCATCATTTGTAGTTTCCCTCTGAAGGGCTAGGCACACAAGTGTAAGGGCTAAATCAGTTTGCCGTGCAAGTGAGATCGCTGTTGATACACCTCAAACTGCTGTCCAGCTTGGAAATCACACCATTTGGCAATAAACGTCTCGAATAAATCCCTGAATCGAGGCTTTGGGAGTGATTGGAAACCTGTGAGGGAAATCAGGATGATATTAAATCGGCACCACTCATCTTTATAGGATTTTTAAACTCAGTGGTGTTTTAGCCACACTATATCTGGAATCTATATTGTAATAGTCCTCTGTGTCAGTGATTAGTGATTTTTATTAGTATTTAGCCTTCTTTGATACTTGATAATGGTGCATCACTTTATTTTAAAATTCTTCTGTGCTTTAGTCACAATATGTTAAATACATTTTTCACTCTCTTACTATATCAGAATTTAGATCATGCTATAATTTCTAATTTTACAGGTGAAACTGCCAAATGCCTGTACTGACTGTTAAGCTTTGGGTTTGATATTATAAAGTTTGCTCCTTGGCCTTAACTCACAGTTCTCTCTCTACCAGTCAAGCAAACACTGTGGTGCCATTATGTGATGCGGTACTGGGCACCACCCATGGGTACTGGACACTTTCCATAAATGTCAAACACTGCGTAAAATAAAAGGATAGGCCAATGGCTTCATGTCACAGAGAGAGAAGAGATGAACCCCTTGATATATCACTGTCCTCTTATTCTATTGTCTTAGTGTACTTAATTAATCAACCTGTAGGCAGGGGCCCGTGCTTTAAACCTCCAGGGGTGACTTACTGTTTGGCTGCAGTGAGATTAAAATACCTTCTGAAATTATCCCGATTCAAGCACCAGTCAAAACAAATCATGGAGATAGAGTGGACTTTTAAGATTTTGAATAAAGCCGCTTTCCATACACAAGGTAAACAAAATTAAAAGGATGTTGGCGAGTAGGTTAGAAAGCCTGAGGATGAGAGGTGAAAGTTTAATCATCCTTTTGGGGAAGCATATAGAGTTTTAAATATTTTTAAAAAAAGTTAGATTGAGGTCTGGACTGTGACTGGACCACTGCAGCACCTTGATTCTTTTCTTTTTTTTCAGCCATTCTGTTGTAGATTTGCTGCTGTGCTTGGGATCATTGTCCTGTTGCATGACCCAATTTCAGCCAAGCTTTAGCTGTCAACAGATGGCCTCACATTTGCTATACGTTCATATATAGAGGAGTTCATGGTTGACTCAATGACTGCAAGGTGCCCAGGTCCTGTGGCTGCAAAACAAGCTTCATCACTGTGCTTGACAGTTGATATGAGGTCTTTGTGCTAATATGCTGTGTTTGGTTTTCACTAAACGTGGTGCTGTCCATTATGGCCAAACATCTCCACTCTGGTCTTGTCTGTCCAAAGGACATTGTTCTAGACGTTTTGTGGTTTGTTCAGATGCAACTTTGCAAACCTAAGCTGTGCTGCCATGTTCTATTTAGAGAGAAGGGGAGTCTTTTTTTAATTATACTGTCATGAACTTTAACATTTAACATGCTAACTGAGGCCTGTACAGTCTGAGATGTAGCTCTTGAGTGCTGCATGGTCTGACCTTGGGGTAAATTTCACAGGACTGCATAGAGTCCTGTGAAAACATTCCTTTTTCACATGACTGTAAATACCCCTTAAGCTCACCAACTACTATGTAGTTACTTTTAGCTAGTGCATCTACAGTGGTAAAGCTATTCTAAATCAGCCAGCTAGAGGTTGCTGCTGTTGAAAAACAGACTGTAACTCATCACTCCTTTTGTTTACCTTAAGGAGGCTGTACATGCTAACGATCTAGCTAACTAGTTAGGCTGGAGAGTGAGGGATTCATTAACAAAGCGAGGGGAAGAGTTCGTGTTAGCAGTCTTAGCTAGCTGATGTTGCTAAAACAACAATGTTAAATTTTTCCAGTGTTAGTGGCAGCTAACTAATTGACACGTTTACAGTATTTATACATTCTAAAAATGTTCTTCAGAGAAAAACACAGCTAACAAATCTAATATCCTTAATTTTGTATTTATTTTAACAAAATGTATTAGATTTTCTTTTTCCTTTTAAGCTCATCTGGCCAAAGGACTGATGGGCTCATGCCATGGCTAGGAAGCGTTTGTCTGTCCACATTTCACAAGAATTGCGACTCCTCCTAGAGTATTGGTAATATTTTAGTGAAACTTTGACACAGTCATCACCTAATGGGTTCTCACCCAAATTTTGCTCAAGGTCGAAGTCACAGTTGTCGTTTTACGAGCAATAACCTGTGAATTGTGATAGATGGTTAGTCAGATGAGCTACTGTGTCACTGACATTCTGGTATTGCATATGGACAGTTCCAAACTGACGAGCACAATGACTCATGGGGCTGTTAATGTTTAAGTTCCAAACATTTTTTAATAATGCTGTGATCAATAATTTTAACTAGATTCCAGTAGGTATGCAGTGCAGGCTATGTGATATGATCTGTCTTCTGACAGAGATCCCATGTTAATATCGTGTCCAAGTATTCTTTGGTTTTTATAATCACATCAAGTTAGTCTTTTGTCCTGTCTCCCTCTGCTCTCTTCTGTTTCCCCTCACCCCCAACCGGTCATGGCAGATGGCTGCCCCTCCCTGAGCTTTTTTCTGCCAGAGGTTTCTTCCTGTTAAAAGGGAGTTTTTCTTTCCCACTGTCACCAAGTGCTTGCTCATAGGGGGTGGTCTGACTGTTGGGGTTTTCTGTCTAATATTGTAGAGTCTTTACCCCACAATATAAAGCGCCTTGAGGCGACTGTTGTTATGATTTGGCGCTATATAAATAAAACTGAACTGAGTTGAATTTAAGTTTGCTAAACTATGATACTGATACATTAAGTGTATTTAAAATAAAATAGAGCTCGGTTACTTTGGCATCGTATATTAACCCTGTGGGGTCATCTTTGGTGACAACTTGGAGACAGGCAAAAAAAATATTTTTTTGGAAAAAATGTAAATAGTTTTTGATGCCTGCCAGAAAGAATGTTTTTAGCTTCAGCTTTAATGTCTTCAATTACATCATGTGCCACTTAATTATGTAACACCAATTATTATAACATCTATTTATATATTTCAAATATTTATAACATTCAACACTTTAAGGGTCTATAAAGGCTTTGGCCAATACTGACAATTAGAATCAATAATCAATCACTGCCTCCGGAAGTGTTTTAGCCCTTGAAGCCATAACAAATAATTGGTTAGTGTTCTGAATGTTAGGCCAAACAGTAAATCACCTCATGGGACCATCTAGCCTATCACTGAAACATACTTCATCAATTAAAAAAAACAAATTTCTCCTCTGGCAACCTTTAAAGAAGAGCCTGCTCCTGCCTACATCAATCAGTCATGTTTTTATACTTCCCAGGATCATCAACATAATCTTCTTCTGCCACAACATTCATAACACAAGATATCTATCTCCAGGACTAACAACACCCCCACTGGCACTACTAACAGCATGTAACAAACACCCACACACAGGAGAAAAAGGGATTATGACCACAGGGTCTTTCCTGTCCCTCCCTACTGGACATACGTATTATGCTTAAAGTAGCAGGTTCCCTGTGTTCACTAACTACTATCAATACAAGTAACCAGAGACTGCTGCCAGCAAAACACATAATCAGATTAACACGGACAAGAATAGAGGCCAAGATGTGGGTTACCACCTTCTGCATCGAGGAAGTGAGTGTGTTGTTTAAGTCATTAATGGATTAGTTGAGGATACCGTCACAGGAAAAGAAGACAGAGGCAGACAGAGAAAGTCCTGGATATTTCTGGCATGCAAACACACAAAGGCTTAGCTGGTAGGCAGCCTTTATGTGCATACACAAAACGCACACAAACCTAGAGGTGAACTATAAATGAGAAAACTTGACCAAATCAGTGTCAATATTGACATTTCTAGGATTAGGCCCCTAAGAAAATTAATGAATAAATGGATGTGTTTTTTCTTCCAAACACCAGGTTTCTCTGGACTTGCAGTTATTTACAGTCACTGCTCACCCAGGCAGCCCAAAACATACTGTTGCTGCTTTTGTTGAGAGCCAGAGTATAAAGAAAAGGTGCTGAATATGATATTTTAAGGTAAAAGACATGTTGCTAAACTCACAAAGTGCATATATTCTTGCTTCCAAGAAACATCAGACTGATTTTGACCCTTTGCTAGATGCTGAAAACAGCTTTGCATGTCTGAATTGTCCAAAATGTTCTATCTCTACCTTGTAGATGTGGTCCACTGGACAGCAACAAGCAACAGCATAAAAACTGCTTAACACAAAGACTTACTGTTGCTGATGTGCTGCAAATGGATTAAGATATGCAGATTAATTTATAGCCTACATTTCCTTAGACAGCTTGGCTCCTTGAATTATTGAGAGGGCAACATATCTTTAGGTTAATTATTTATCATTGTTGAAAAAGTCCTCATCACTATCCTCATCGTGCGCCAACACAGCCATCATCGTCATGATCTATATACCATCAACATCATCATCTTCAGATCTATTATTATGCTGCCATTCCTTCAGCTATTATAAAAACACCACCACCACAACCGTCAGCGCAGAATCCATTTATTTTGGGATTTTCACCATTAAAACTGTCACCATATGCAATCAGCAGCATCACAACTCCCACCACAAATATCTTCATCACAGTCATCGTCATCGTCATCGTCGCCAAAATTAACAATTCATCATCATAATCCCTCGACAGACAGGAACCTGAATGGAATTAATCCAACTTTTAAATTTCCGTTATCATCACCGTTATTTCCTTCAATAAAGTCACAGAGTTTTCCTTTCATATGTATGTATAGCTACATGATATTATTTGGCTGCAATTCCAGCCGTTACCTATCCATTACTCGTGCGCCCTGACCCGGCGCGCAGTCCCTCAAGACCCAGGTGTGTTCGCTATCCCTAATCTCATCCTCCCTCACCGGCCACCGGCTTCTCTGCTTGCGCAGTCCCCAACCTTTCTCGGCAGCGTTATAGGTCTGGGGAAATTTCACCGAGGTTCTCCCTCCAGCTGAGAGACCCGCTCTGTTCCGAATCAAGATCCCCACATCCTACGATATACGCTGTTTCTCACAGGAGACTGCGCGCAGGATAGGTGCTTAATTGGAGCGGCACTTGAAAGCGTCTCTCGGACAGGGCAGGGCTCTGTGGTGTCGCAGCACACCTGAGAGAGACCCCCTGGTCACGCAGGGCACTCGGTTGTCCTATAATTTCCCCCGCGGTCAGTTTCAGCGTCTATTCTCTTCCGTTTGATCTCGTCCTGAAACACTTTCTTACGCATGCATCAAATTGTGCACATCACAGCACCCGTTGCAGTTAACACAGGTTATAAACAAACTGTCAAAGTGAATACACGTCACATGCCGGTACACTTCTTAAACGCAGTGGCTGTCTCCTGTCACACAAACACACACGGCTCAGATATGAGTAAGAGCAACAAAACAATTACAACAAATGCATATAAATTCACAGTAACAGCAACAGTGGTACACACGATCTTTGTGTCCTCTCACCGGTTTGGTACTCGGGAAAAAGCCCAGGTCGAGATCCGTTCATTGATTCACTGACTGGTGCCTCTATCTGTTCATCCCTCCCTCCGTTCGTTTCCTCATCCAGCAGCTGAATAAATGTCTCTCCTCCTCTGAAGCGGCGGCGGCGGCGACAGAGCACGCGCACTTCACCCGTTGGCTCACTTACGCGCTCTTGCGCCCTCCCCGGAATCTGTCTCTCTGTCTCTCTCTGTCTCTCTCTCTCTAGGGAAAGTAGCATCTTCCTTCTTTCCCGAGAGAGAGAGAGAGACAGAGGGAGGGGGGGGGGGGGGGGGGGGGGAAGGGAAAAAAAG
>VUQI01024477.1:1417-11554 GCA_015106735.1 Paratilapia polleni | reverse complement strand
CATGGTTTTCATTTTTGTCATTAGGTTTGTTTAAACAGAATCATGCATGCCACTTAAAAGGGGAGTGAGTGGTGTCAGGCGTGGGCCCCCTTAGAGAGGTCAGGTCCCTCCTACTGTCATTGCAAACTTTGCACATTGCCTCTGCTGTAGTTTATCAGCCCTTATGGGCCCCCCCTACTGGCCTGGGGCCCCAAGCAGTTGCCTGCCTTGCCTGGTGGCAAGTGGCACCTCTGATGACCACTGATACTTTAGTTTAAGTGTATCATGCAGATAGTATTTTAACACTTGTATCTATGTATTTTGAACGCAAGTCTTGCTTATAACAGAGTATTTTAATTTGTTGCAGCACTTTTACTTGGGTATACGAACACCTTTACCACTACTGTAAATTAATTTATACTTGCTTTTAATAAGCAAAAATAAGCTTGTGTGGGTAGAAACCTACATAGGTTGGATATCACAGAGATCCAGAAACAGATAAGAACAATGGGATGATGGCTGTTGATTGTAAAAGTATGGAATAATGTAGTATGGAAACAATTCAGATAAATTACAGTGGCTAATAATTTCACTATCAGTTAATCTCCAGTTATGTTCTCAGTTAATTATTTAGTCTTTTAGTAAAAGGTTAAAAAAAAAAGTTCCTAAAACTCCAGATTTTGCCTTTAAATTGCTGGACTTCCTAGTCCAGAACCCAGTAATTGTTAGTTTATTATAATTAGCTTATTACCATATAAAACCAATAAAAGTGATTAATCGGCAATGCCGAGGATTACATTTGCAGAAAATTTGATATTTAACACACTATATACACATGTACACTATATACACTAATATACTTTATATGGACAAAAGTATTGGCCACACCCCTTAATCTTTGAATTCAGCTGTTTTTAGTCCCATTGCCACAGCTGTATAAAATCAAGCAGCTAACCATGCAGTCTGCCTTTACAAACATTTGTGAAAGAATGGGTCGTTCTAAAGAGCTCACTGAATTCCAGAGTGGTACTGTAATAAGATGCCACCGTTGCAACAAGTCCGTTTGTGAAACTTCTTTCCTCCTAGATATTCCACGATCAACTATAAATGGTGTTACTGCAAAATGGAAGTTTTAAGGAAACACAGCAACTCAGCCTGTGAATGGTGTGTAAAAGTCAGCAACACTTTGCTGACCCAAACCTCCCCTGGCATTAACATCAGCACAAAAAGTGTGTGCCGGGAGCTTCGTGGCATGGATTTCCATGGCCGAGCAGCTCCTGTAGGTAGGCCAGCTAATATGACTGCAAAAAGCACAACACAAAATTAACAAGGTAAAAAAGAAGCCCAGACTAACAGCTAAAGGCTAAAAATAAAATGCTTTGTGGGCTACTGCTGAATTATCTGAGAAAAAACACCCAACACTACATGTGTCACCATCATCAAGTTCCCACCTTTATCAAGGTATCATGCAGGATGACGTCAGGGTGTTGGCTATCTACCATGCTCAATCAGTTGGGTGTTGCAGCAGGATAAATTACCTTAAATGTTTCTTAAATTTTTTCCAACCTGGAGTACTTCCCATAAATGTGAGATGTGGTGGCATGACCTCATTAGAGCTTTTCATATCCTAAAATTTGACCGTGCTGAAGCAGCCCTTTAAGAAAGAATGGTCCAAAATTCCCCCTCAACATTGTGCAGGTGTGGTCTGCAGGTTCCTCAAAAGCTTGGGGTTTGAGGTTTTTGCTGCCAAAGGAGGTTGGAGCAGTTATTAAATCCAAGGGATACATTACTTTTCCCACCAACACCTTGAATGTCCAATGAGTGTGCTCAATAAAGATATGAGAATTTTTGTGTGTTAGTAGCTTAAGGACACTGATCACATTTCATGACCCAGTTAATGTAGAAAGCCAGTTAATTCCAAAGAGTTATCATTAGAATTTCTTACTACTGGATGTGTCTGTGGGTGTTGAGCAAGCCCAATGGATCTGGAACTTGTGAAGGGCATTTTCCAATGTTTACTGTCAGTTTATTGACTAAATGATCAAAGGACTGAGCCATAAAAAGTAATAATGGCAAATATATGTAGTTTTCACATTGGATTTCATAGTCACTGTGTCTAAATATTAGTTTACTGACAGTGCAGTAGCACAATAATACAATCTGGCATGAAAATTAAACATCTGAGAGCCTATCTATGGGACCAGACTTGGGAAATAATATATTTAGCTTATAGTCCATAATTAATAAATGAGTGGGCTTACAGTCTGGACAGTGTCTATAGCTCCAGAGTACAAGCAGTAGGCTTTACCCTGGAAGCAATTTATTATGAAAAGGGAGACGACAGTAATGAATCTTGAACCAACCCAGCAGTGAGTGGGTCAAAAGAGAGCAAAGTCAGCCAAGGATTAGCCTGGTCATTGGATGTTTTCTTGTAGCACACAGAAGTAATATCTGGTTAATATTAGATACAAGAGCTCCCATCACTGCTCACTGACAACTGTGGCAAACCAAGTCAAACACTCTCACCACAGACTCTCAACACGGGAGTCAACTAGGATGTGTGGGCATGTGTGTGTGTGTGTTTCTGTGTGTTTGTGTTTATGGAAGAGACAGCGAGAGAGAGAGAGCTTTGGCCGTCATCACTGTCAACACAGTGTCAGTTGAGACCTTGCAGAACACGGCTTGACAGAAATGAACCGTCAGTAATCACGCACACACTCACTCTCTCTACACAAACACACACACTCTCAAACACACAGTACGTGTGCACAGCAGCAACATGAGCGAGTCAAACTTGCCTGATCTGGAAGTGAAATGACTTAAGGCCAAGACTGCCATCTAGTGTTAGCTACATAAGTAAACTGACTTCAAGTTAACTGGGAGACTAAAGATGATTTGTCATGAAGTCGTTCTTGTTCATTCATAATTCGGCTTCTACATGACAGTGCAGCCCTCCCCTCCCTGCTCCCTTTTCCCCATAAGTCATTAAACAGTAAGAAGCCACATGCAGTCTTGCCATTTACGCAGTTACAACATAGGGCACATTCCACTTAAGGATTGCGGCAGAATGAGAATTAAAACCAGCAGTGACCTTTAAACAAAACTAATTTGGCAAGTTTTGGTATAAAAATGAAGTGCATTTGGATGTTACAGCAGCAGCAGGTGCAGCTGTTAATTTTTTTGTGCTGTCTCACTCCTCACCTCTTGTCTATTGTGATTCAATAAAACCTGATTACCTGCACTTGAAATGTGGCTGATTTAAACCTAATTCTAACTCGGCTCTTAAGGTGACATGGATTTCATCATACTTAAAGATGATATGACATTTTCTTGAGCCACCACATTTACAAATGAGCCTTTTCAAAGACTCCAAATCCATTTGTGCTCGTAGTTTGCAATGTTACCATTCAATACACATTTAACTTGGGAGCTGCCAAGTCAACCACAGTGTTACAGGACTGTCATTTGTGAATAAGATGGAAGTGGATAATTGAACAGGAAGGGAGTCAGTGAAGAGGTGGGAGGATGAAGACTGAGCAAGAGAATGGAAGTACTTACAGAGATTAACAAAGACATATGATGATGTTAGCATTGACTGGGAGGTCATTTACTCAATGTATCAGCAACACATACTGAATTTGTAGCAGGCTACATGTGTTAAAGGACAGAGGATAATATCATTGGCATGGATAGGTCACTAGGTGTACTGACCCAGCACACTGGCACTCTGTTCATTTCCAGTTAAAACAGCACAACAAAGAGTTTCAGAAAGCAGTTATAACGGGTTTCACTGAATCCTTCAGTTCCCATAATGCAACAGTTCACATGCTTTTGCCCACCCCACATTTTTTTAAAAGTAATTATTAACAATGAACAAGGATCCACACAGAATTTTAGTTAGAGGTCAGCACAATATCATCAGGTAACTTTTTTCCATAGATAAAGCACATTCATTCAACTTAGTTTTATTCCATATTTTTCCTCTGGGTGTCAACCCCACCCCTCAGAGGGTCTGTGCCCCACCAGTGGGGCCATCTCCATAGTTTGAGAACAATTGCAATAATGCACAGAGATGCACATTTTTGGACTCTGTTCAAAATGGACCTGGAACCGGACATGCATTAGCTAATTTTGTAAAAAGGAAGTAAAATGAAAAAGATCTAAAGATAATGAAACCTGATCCGAAATGAGCTTGACCCAAGCTAACCCCAAGGAAAAAAAGAGAGGTCGAACAGGGTAAAGATGGTGACGTTGTTTTAAACATCGATGACTGAGTTTATTGTATGTGCTTGCTTTTATTATTGCACATTTAGAGATTTATGTCAACTTGTATGGTGGGATTTTGCATTTTATTGTATGCCTTTATGGATTTTTTTTTTTTTTTAATATTTTATTTTCAAATTGGTGTGTTTTCTCTGTTCTCCCTGTAGGACACATTTCCCTTTGGAATTACATGACCTTTACTATTCACTGTCCATCTGTCTTAAAACACACACACACACACACACACACACACACACACACACACATAATTTTGTCTTGTAAAATGATCACATGTCCATGGGTATCATTTATATTGATGCACAGAGTCTTGACCCTACCTGACCCCAGGTAAGCACAATTATGACATCATAATGACACAAGAGTCATCATTATGATGACTTTTTTTTGCCTCTAGAGCCAAACAGACATACATCAGCAGAGATTTTGTATGTTTCCCATAGAAAATAGATGCCACTATCCTGATCATCATCATCATCATTTAGACCTGAATTTTGGAGTCAGAAGTGACCATATGTGGATGAAAAGGTGGAGCTGGTGAGTGACACTTGAAACCTGATTGGCGGAGCATACCTCTCTTTGGAGCTTAATATCTATTTAATGATGAAATTATTTTCAAAAGGACCACCAGCTCATTGGAGGAGTGAATTCAGGCAATGACATTATAATGATTTTTGAAATTTTATTGCCTTAGCACTTCATGTCATCAAATTTGACACGTTTTGAATGGGAGTCTATACAGCGATTTATTTAGCAACCCTTTGTGTTAAAGGAACTGTGAGACACCTCTGCATTGGTTTCACTTCCCAGACCTGGTGGCTATATCGTTCTTTTGGATACAGCCTATTGCTTTTTTTTAGTGATGCTAGGCCTTCAATGCAGCCACTTTCAGTTCTTCAGCTTGATGTGGGGTCTCTTTGGTTTAGTGTTTGGTTTTAAGCAAGTGTATCAATAACAGCTGAAAGTGTCCCAAGTGTCAGTAATCGGATCTCAATCAGATTGAGTTCCAGTAACTGACAAGCAGCTGAGGATGTTCTTTGGTTTCCAATCTGTTGGTCGAACCTGAGCAAACAGAATCCTTCTATATACCTCTGCACACATACTTCTGTCAGCAGTGAAATGACCAAAACAAGCCATAAGAGCAGCACCACCATGTTTGACACATAAACTACCTGAGGGACAGATTACTGATCAAATGTAAGGAGAACCTCCCTCTTCATTTAGATTAGATTAGATTGAAGTTTTTACTGTAAATCTGTGCAAGACATTGATCTGGGAATTAATTTAAAATCAAGTGTACCCCACTTTGAGTCTGGGAACTTGTCTGTCAAGGTAACACTTGAGGAACTGGGCCCTGTTTGCCCTGACACTAAATAACAGAGATCAACTGCGGGAGCCTGACCTTTTCCGGAACAGCAAAAGGATAGACAGGAGAGGTGAAGGGGGCGAGGGGCCAGAGGAAAGGAAGAGAGTCATCAAATATTAAGTAGTTGCCTCAGCAGAACAAGAGATAATAATTGTTTAAGTGCTTCTTTTCAGAGCCTTTCTCCCCTCCCCTTGATTTATTTATTAAACTCAGTTTTTTTTTTCCCCAGGGAACAGTCTCAAAATATTGTCATAGCCAAGCATTATTTTTGTGCTTTCATAACTGTGAGACAGTGAAATGCAAGTTGCCTCATACAAATACTGTATATGTGGCTGTCCCTTACATGTGCAGTGTAAACTATTGAAGTGGGTCTATGTGAAGTTCCACAAATGGATGATCTGTAAACTAACCATTTCAAGAGTCAGCGACTGGACTTCTCTGTGCCGGGATCATGATTCAGACTGCAAACTGTCATAACAGTCAGGTGTGACTCAGCAAAGAACAGGCTTTGTTATACAAGCAAACCAAGCTCAGACAAGAGGAAATCATTTTAAATGGTCTCAACGCAAAATTAGTCCAATCTCTTTATAACTCTGTGGAGTTTCATTTGTTTAAAGTAGTGTTTATCAAATACATAATTTGCTGTATCTTACCTGTCATTGCTAGGATTACTAATAAAATTTAGAGACCATGCTTTGTTTTTGCATAGAGGTCACCTATCATTAGGAGATTTTGCTCTAAGAGTAGGAGCATTATTAAAACAGTCTTGTAAATTAATTTTCTCATTCATCACCTCACTATAGCCAGGTTTCCATGCATATTTAGCACTTATTTTAATCAGATTTCCAGAAAATCCACAAAAGTCAGTGTTGATTATTGCACACATACTGTACAGCTGTTGTTGTACAGTATGTGTGCAATATGTGTGTTGTTATATAATAATATTAAGGGTTGGGCACTAATTTTCCAAATGGGTATCATTAAAACATTACAGAAATTGACAGTGTGATAAGATCTCATTGCTAATCGCATAAGTGCCAGTCAAACCTCTAATGATGGAAAACAGTTTTCTGTAATACATCAGTATTGAAAACAAAGTGGAAGAAGTGGTGAAGAAGGAAACTTGGCAATTATGTTTGTTTCATATATTAACTTGAGAAAGCTTATGCCTCATCAGTTTGGTGCAGTGGAAGCTGGACATGTGAGTCACGTGTTTCATGTAGGTCAGCATTTATCCACTGAGTCTGTTTCCATTACACTGTAGTGCATTTTTCTCCTACACCAACTTTTTCACCTGCACGAAGCATGCAATTTTAACTTTGACATACCATAGAGAGAGATTGAAGGTTTGTTGGGGGGCTTTAAAATAAACTTTCAACTCAAAGTTACATCTTCTTTTATTAGGTTTTTATAGTATACAGCCACTAAGTCCTCTGTCACTGAGTAACATTTGCAAATTTTGTAGCATTTACTGCTGATAATAAAATTCATAATTTATTACTGGACAAATTTGGTTCTGCTCATGATCCACCTCTACACAACAGAAGTAAGTCTCTATACAGTATCTGAATCTAACCAATATTCAATCTTACAAACTCAAATTTGTCTGTTATCTCCACCCATAACCCTCTGACAACCCTACCATAAGCAGTTTAACTGGTAATTTTAACTGTACAGTATTATAATGCAACAATACAGTAGTGGCTACTGTCATCTCTCTTCCCATCTGCTAGCAAGCTTGTCTGAAACCTGATCTCTTGTTTGTTGTATTCTATTTGGCACAACCCATAAGCCACCATCACTGCTAAAATGTTGCCTGTATAAATCAATAGTTGACATCCTGCCAGACAGGCAGCCGGAGAGAAGCTTCAGAGAACGTGAGCCTGAGAGAGGTAAAAGAGAGAGAAAGGCATAGATGAGGACCAAAAGAGCTGAAGGAAAGACCATTATGGTCCAGTGGGGTCTTTAATAATATCCATAAAATAATGGCCACAGTGGCAGGAAAATGTAAGAGCAAATGCACATAAGAAAACACAGGGCATGACTGTTTTAGAAGTGTGTGATATGAAGGCTGAAGAGGACACAATATCCTAACTATATAAGGCTAGATTTACTAGAGAGCTACTGTTAATTACAAAAACAGCTGTCCTAAGCAAGTCAGTCATGTTTGCTCAGTTGTGTGGCTGTTAGTCAGGACATTACTTCTCTTTTGAAGGCTAAACACGGTTTGTTTTAAAGTAGACTCACTGCTTTGGCCACTGTCCTGCTAGCTCTTACTGACAGTAAGGTCTGTTTTGCTAATGTGTTGCTTAAAAGATCTGGGTCTAGGTTTTGATGTGTTTACCTGACACATTAGTTCAAGGTTTGGGTTTAAAATCCAGGATAAATAATAAAAACATCTTCTCCCCTTTGAGACAAGACATTTAGTGAATCAACAGAGTGGCATGGGGAAAGCTCTCTTTAAAAACACAAGTGAGTTATACTGATCTATAATACTTGTCAAACAAGTACATCAATCTGTCAAGTCTGAAACTATGTTGGTTTACCAGGTCAAGTCTCCTCTGTAAATTAAATATTCATGTTTGAGAGAGATGAACAGGCATGCCAAACAAACACAGCAGCATTTGTGACATAATTGAAGTTAGGTGTGGTTTTCTTTTTCTCAGAAAGGTCATCATAACTTTAGCAGCCCTGAGTGCAGAGGTTGATGTGCTGTCAACAAACTGTAGGAGTCTACTTTGCCTCCATAAAGTGCAGACTGCAGGTGCAATGGTAAATTACTCAAGTTATACAAGCATGTGCAAATCTGAAGGTTGAGCTTGTGCTTTCTCTAAAACACCCACATTCAACAGTGGGCAGAGGAAGTACGTACACACAGTACCATTATGACCAACCGATGGTCAGTGCAAGCATACGCATATGAATGCACGCACACACACAGATGCTGCTTTGCCTTGCAAAATGCTGTTTTACAAATTCACCACAGCAATAATGTTTTTGTGTACCCATTCAGTTCTCAGCACACGTCGCTGTCAGTGAAGACAAAAACACAATTAAAGGAATGGGTAAAAACAGATTTATTGCTGTAAAGCTTACCTGGGACAACAGCAATCATCTCTGTCCTAAATTTCTGGCTTTCCTTATTGACACATGACAGCAGGGGTTTTGGCTATTAAACACTGTGATATGTTATGACAACCTCTGCAAACAGTAATTAAACTACATTAGATAACATGGGACTGATATAGCCTGCCTGACCCCTCCTGCTGTGTGTGACACCAACCAATGCACAGACTTACCATTGTTATGTTTTCTAGCACACCTAAGATAGCTTCCAGCCAAGCCCATTAGGAATTATTAGTCTTAATAAGTTTTCTGTTCTCTGTAGTTACTGCTGTTAGATGCGGTCTTGACTTTGTCATATGAGCAAATCTAATGCTTCAGTGTAACCGTGCTGTGTTCTTTTTAAGTTAAAGAACACAGCAGTCAATGCTTGACAAGCACTGCCAAAAAATCTTTGCGTCATCAACAAATCTGAATCCAACGGGACATCAGAAGCTTGGTTATGTTCAGATATAGAAAAACGTAATGCTATTAAGTGTTCTACAACACAACAATGGCACCTTATTTATATTGCACATGGGTGCTTGTATATTTTAGGTTTTCTTGCACATACTGAATGACTGAGTGTTGTCACTGATATGTGCTGCTTATTTATTTTACAACATGAAACAATGGAAAGTAGTACTTGAAAAACCTGCTCCGACCTGATGATTGTCACACTCTCATTCAAAACAATTAAAAGCAGCTCACACATGTTTTTTTTAATTTATAAATGGAGTGTTCCTTTCTTTCTTCAAACTAAACATGGGCAATGTAAGCAGGCTTTTTCCTAGCTCAGGCAATACAGACCCAGGATTTACAGCCTATGCCTCCACTTAACATGTAAAGCAATCAGCGGCTAACAGGTGACAACCAAAGCAAAGGACAGCATGTTAGGTGAAGACAAAAGCTTCTGCTACCCTCAGACACAAAGTCACAGAGACACTGGATACATGCACAAATACAAATACAAGGAAGTACAGCTTAATATATAAGAAGGAAACTCACCGTCATGTTCCATGACTTGACCCAGGGAATATTATCAGCCGTGTGAGTTGATCCTTGCCTCTTCCCAACACACAACCTTTCTGCCACCCTCCCTCCCCCTACCAATTCCCCCTCCCTCTTTCTCACCGTCTGCCTTCTTCTCCTATTCTCTCTCCCCCTCCCTCTCTCTCTCTCTCTATGTACTTCACTCCTTCATTGCTCTTCCCTCCCTGCCTGCCTCTCAGTCGCTCTCCACTATCTGCTACTCACTTGCCCCTCCTCCCTTCCTCCCTCCCCTCTGCATCCCCTCGCTCCAATAAAGACCATTAAAAGTTAATGTTTGTTTCCATCTCAGGTCCTCGTTCTCCCTTCCAATCTGTGTCTCATCCTCCATTTATCTCCATCTCCCTGCCTGTCAACTT
>VUQI01024472.1:2025-26908 GCA_015106735.1 Paratilapia polleni | reverse complement strand
TTTTATTTTTTTACCCCCCCCCCCCCTTTTTTTTTTTTTTACAAATTATTTTCAGTAAATTAATATCTTATTCTATTTTAATCTCCCGTGTTCTTATTTTTTGTGTTTTTATTGTGATAAAACCCCAATCAAGGTCAGCATTTGCTGAAAGTGTAAAAACAGAGACCGATTCTGCTCATTTCCAGCTCCACATTCTACTAGAGTAGCTCTACATGATTCACAGCCCAAAATAATCCTTCTTTATCTTATTTTGGTCCTAGGTGCTGTCCTTCAGATCATCTTCTGTATGAAACAAGCTGTTTGAGCTTGTCCCACTTTAAGCAAACTTTCCTCTGATTGGCTGCCCCTCATAAACAAAAGATTTTAAGAAGCAGCTGGGTGAGACTTCTTTTGTGCCTAAGATGACAATATTACTCCCTCTGACATCATACAGAGCCAAGAGTTAAAAAAAAAAGTCTGAATCTGAGTGTTTACAGCAGCCTGAGGCCTGAGCATTTGGCTCACAGAGCTTCCTTGTACATAATTATATCAAATAATGAAGAAAAGCAGAATAGGTGGACATTAGGAGTTATAGTTTTCAGATGATGACTTCATGAACTTCATAGATAAAATATTTTTACCAGAGGAAGTAAGACGGCCATCAGATTACTAAACCCCTTACAGATAAATGATGACTCAGGTTTTCTTACTGTGCAGTTAGAAAAATAATTTCTGAGAAGTTATGCCTCATAAATGGGATGCTGTGTTCTTTTTTTACTCTGACCTTAAAGTCTGAGAGAAAATGCACCTCAAAGCTCACTAAGCTGCAGAGATGGAGACAATCTTTTTTCAGTTAGTTTTTTGTTTTTAGGTTCTCAGCTGTTTTCAATAATCCAAACTGATTAATAAAAGTTATTGAAAGGTCTAAATCACACGTATAATCTGCTCTGAGTTCAGAGATTACTGTGTAAAGACTCTCTGAAGGCTGCCAGGTCGATTCTCTGACCATAAAAAAACTGGACCCTCTCTCTTCACGTGAGCTGATAAAGAAACCCAATAATTGTCATGCAACTTGCACATTTTCTATTGCAGGTCAGAGGTCACGGCCATTGATCCGGATCAGTTCAGCCTGCACAGGAACACTGATGTCTGTTGTCTTTCTACTGAGAACAGCGAAGGAAACACAAAGACCTGAAACAGTAAATCCTGGACTCTGGACCGAGCGGATTGGAGGGTTTTAGGTTTAAAGAGCTTTCTGAGTTTCATTGCTGTTGGAGAAGAAAACTTCCTCTGGATAGACAGGAAGTGATACAGCACTAAATTTCACATGGTCTTGACTCACTGAGCTTGAACAGCTTGCAGTGTAAACACACAGACAGCTGTCAGCAATCTGTCTGTTCAGACTGTAAATATTCATATTTCTGTATTCAAATGAGGTCAGAAGAGCCTCCAGTAAACACAGAGAGAATTTAACATGACCGAGCTGCTGTGTGTCTGACAGAGGATGATTTTACAGCTTTGATCCTGTCAGCAGATATCTGCCGTTTCTGTTTTTCAGAACAGGATGAGCATCTGGAAACCAGCGCTGTCTAAACAGGACTACTTCCTCCTGAGCCGAGCTGTGTGTCTCTGTTTGACTTCACTTCTGTTTGAGTGTTTAATCGAGAGGTCGACCTTAAACGACAGAAACTATAAACTCTGTAAAGTGAACCAATTATGGTTTAAGTTTTTCTTCTTTTCTTCCTTCCGCTGTTGGGCTGTAATTACTGTATTTTGTATTGTACACATTTTATTTATACAGAACCATTTCACAACAACAGCTGTCTCAAGGTGCTTTATATCGTCAAGAACCTACAAAATTAGAGAGAGAGAGACAGACACCCTTGCTACTTTCATTATTTAGGGCTGGATCAGGTGACCCTGAACCATCCCCTTGCTGCTATAGGCTCAGGCTGCCAGGGGAGTTCCCATGATGCACTGGGCCTTTCTCCTCCCCATGTGTTTATATGTGACCGCTGCATGTTATTAAGTTTTATCTACTTTCTCCTTTAGTCTGTGTCTTGTCTTGTTCATTGTATGGTCTCTCTATGTTGTTTTTTCAGAAAAAGGGATGGTTCAGGGTCACCTGATCCAGCCCTAACTATAAGCTCCATCAAAAAGGAAAGTTTGAAGCCTAATCTTAAAAGTAGAGAGGGTGTCTGTCTCCTGAATCCAAACTGGTAACTGGTTCCATAGGAGAGGGGCATGAAAGCTGAAGGCTCTGCCTCCCATTCTACTTTCAGAAACTCTGGGAACCACAAGCACACCTGCAGTCTGAGAGCAAAGTGCACTGTTGAGATAATATGATACTGTGATGGGGCCTGATCATTCAAGTGAACGCAAAGGCTGTCCTTCCTGCTGTTTTATAGAAGGGTCGGGGTTTACTGACCGGAGTCCAGAGCAGGTGCTCAGAGCCACTCTGGACTGAGGAAATCCTCTGACGCTGCCGTGGTAATAACAGTGAGTCTGCAGACGACACAAACACAACAGCATCTGTCACAGCTGGAAAACTCTACAGGGGAGGTCTAACGGGCTGCGGTGTGTTTGCTGACTCACCACAGGGTTGGTTGTTACAGACACTCCAGTACCATTGGGGAGGTAGTAGAAGATGTTTGGCGGTTTGGGCAGCAGGTCACTGAAGAGAGACAAAAAAGGTCAAAGTATATGAGAGACGTATCGTCACATTTATATTTTCTTGAAGAATTATTAAAACAGGTGAGGCTGCAACTTTCATATAACCTGTGATGTTCATTGCTAGGGAGGAGCAGTCAAAAATCAAAAATTCAGTCAAAAATACTCTAATCGCTCTCAAATGACTGAGCAAAGTTGTGGCAGACTTGTGACATGCTGGACCTTGTTTGGATTTATTTTTCAGTCTTTTTGACAGCTGTAGTCATCTCTGGCCTTTTTGTACAGCTGTATTTAGTTTCACTTCTCCACATGTTTTATCAGTCCAGCATCAGGTAGTTAACATGTTCTTTTTCTATTTCTGTGGTGTAATAGGTGATTTATGCTTCTGCAGTCGTAAACGCAGACCCCTCGGAAAACCTGCGGCGTAACCTGACGTGCCCGTCCCTAGAAATGTAACTACACGTCATGTTGACGCAGCCCGCAGCTATTGTGTTTGGTCTGTTCAGTACCGTCAATTCCTCCTGTGCATTCCTGGCTACTTTTTCGCTGCAGTTTTTAAATTTATCAGTGAGAGAATAACAATCACCTCAATATAAGGACTAATAATCACAGCATGTGAGCAAATTCCTGAAGGGAGATTGCCGAAACTATCGGAACGGATGTGAGGGAACGTACAAAGAAGTGGAAAAACTAGAGGGACAAATATATGTTTGCCTCCGAAATAAACTGATTACAACAAAGAGCGGGGACTGAGGAGGGAAAAAAAGTCCCAGAATTTTATTTATTTCTACCGTGGCAGCACCGCAGGTAAAACACCGGGACACGACCACAAAGTAAAACACATAATGCACCATGCACAAGCATAAATGCCGGCAATGACGTGGGCCGCTTACGTAGGTTACATTGTAAGCTCTACAAAGATTCACCACAGAAGTCTAAATCACGCTTACGATTGGTTGGCAAACAGCTTCTGGTTGGTAGTAGTGTTACAAAACAAGGGGAAATATATATGAGATGTGATCAAAAAAGATCCTGCAGTAAGCCTCCAGAAATCAGAAACCTGACTGAAACTGATTTAAATTTAAACAATCTCCCATTCAAGATCATCTTCCAGTGCATCTCTGGACAGTTTTCAGCACGGCTGCCATTTTTAGATCAGTCTGTAGGACACCCTTTCTGCGCCCTTGTTCTTGTGCCTCTGCGATGTGCCTTGGATCTCCTCCAGGGTGTGAAAATGGTGATCCTTCAGCTAGATTTTCAATTTTGGCAAGTGGCAAAGTCACAAGGAGGTAAATCTGGCAAACAGGGCAGGTGGTGAATGAAGGCTGTGTTGGTGCGGGGAAACATTGCTTCAGTGCACTGTGTGAGGACACACAATGGCACAGTTTGGATAGATTCCACTAAATGTTCTTCCTCAGACACCTCAGGACGTTCGGGGCTGAAGTCCATGTTGACAGTCACCCCGGGGTACGAATTTATGGAGCACAACCCCATGAATGTTGGGCAAAAAAGTATTAATGAGCATGCTCCCCTCACACGCTGCCTTCGGAGTGGAAACAGCTTGGTCGTAAACACAGACCCAGCTCTCACTGCTCTCACACTGTATTTTCTAATTTGAAATATTTGAACACTTGAAAATCATGACCTTGGCTAATGTTAGCTGGGACAGGTTCCTCTCCCCCACCACCCTAAGTTAGATACTCAGGTAAGAAAATGGATGGGTGGATCTTTTATATTTAGCGTACATGCACTTTCTTTCCCTTATTGGACTCTGAAGGCGGCATAAAGTCTCTGAGAATGCTGCCTTAAAGACAAACTCAGGGGAAAAAATGCCACTATCTCAGTTGTAAGCTAATCTGAAAAAGGAAATGATTCATCAGTCAGAAACACTGAGTGTAAACGATAAGGGAGAGAACTGAGGCAGTACTCAGAATCAGATAGCAGCATTAAAAAAGAAAAATACTTTTTTAAAAGGTCTCTTCATTCACAAATGATCCCCAGTGATGACTGCACAGTGTTATTAGTAGCATTTTACAGCTTACAGTGGATAATATGACTAAATTTTATCAGCTCATTGTGTCTTTCATTTCAAAAATATTCTTAGATTAACGTCACAGACCTACCAGGAGGCACTCTACATGTGGTGTTTAATATAACACTGTTCATCTGACTCACTGGTTCTTCTCCAGGTCCAGCAGGAAGACTCTTCCTCCCACCTCCAGCACACACTGCAGCCGGTCAGGGTGACCGTCCTGAGAACACAGGAAACACAGTTCCTCCATTTACTGAGCCGATTAAACACTGGAGGCAGGAAAGAAAAGAACAGGATGGAGCACTTCCAAATGACACAAATACCTGAGACTAACGAGATGGATTTGCAAACCCAAAAATGCTATTGAGGGCACCTGCAGAAGTAAACAATGACTTGGGGAAATAAATGACTGGTTAAAATAACTGAAAAAAAACATAGTGATACATGCAGCTGTGGAGGCAGGCAGTCTGTTTCCTCACTTATATTTTATCTCCTCCATAACAAATCACCTGCAGCTCTCTCTGCTGGTGTGAAAAGTTCACATTATTCTCTTATAAATATCAGTCCTTTTCACAAATGCAGTGCAATTCTGAACTTTTCAGGCATCATCGGACAGCGTGAGAGCACTCCTGAAATTGTCAGAGGCATGTTGTGTGTATGGACCAAGCAGCAAACTCCTAGCCTAAAACAAAAAGCCAACACTTCAGTGCCAAAAACTGCAGTTCCTCTGATGTCCACGTGAGGCTGGCTCCAGCAGTGAGTCAGTCCCAAAGAGTCCCATGTTAAAATGTACAACTTTACAGCTGAAATAAACACATTTACAGCCTGATACAAGAAATGGTTTTGGTCCAACCCTTCAAATGTTTGGTGGTTGATATTTATTTTTTTGTTTTTCTTATAACTCATGCATTTGGATATTAATAAGCCTAAAAGTTAGGGGCGTGGCATTTTTGATTGACAGGTGTGCCTGCACAGGCGGCTGTAGCTGCTAGCTGTCTGTTAGGCTTCACCTCAGCCAATAAAAGTCCCTGAACTAGACCTTACAACTGTGTTTCTGCTGTTGGAGCTGGTAGTGACTTGTGTCATTTTGTAATAAAATTACGCCATCAGATTACAGTGACAGCTTATGCTCAGATTTTTTTTTGTTTTGCAATTATTGGACCATAATAATTGTGCTAGCACACTGTTCAAGAAATCGATGCTCCAGTTTTGGTGAGTGAAATTCTAGGATTTTATCTGGATGTTACTTAGCATTAATTAACAGGCTGCATGACGAACCCATACAAACACAGTAGCGTCCAAAATGCTAAGGCTGAGGCTTCAAAATGAGTCCAAAACCAGCGACAGGTACGCACTGTCCTTGTTTTTCAATAGCCAGATTTTATTAATATGCTGAATTGCTTCATTGAATTTTCATAAATAAAAAACTGCTCAAGTTTATCATCATCATTATTATTTAATACCTTAGTATTGACTTTTATATTATAATTCAATGAAACTCGGAAACATCGACCCTCTCTGGTTGCTCCGTTTCCACCATTTTTACTTTGTCCTAGTGACTTCCTTTTTTCTGGTCCTTTAGGATGTGGCGGTGCTGAGTACATCCGCCATCCAATCAATGCATCTTCCTGCCTCTTAATGGAGCTCCTCTTTGAAGCAGAGGCACTTCCTGTCCAATGGTTTCTCGCTTTCTCCTCTCAGCTCCGCAGGAAGTGAGTTACTGTGTGTAACACACACTCCTGTTAAACCTCCCTCATGGTGAGCAGCCACATGGCAGTTTTTTCATTCACCGTTTGTCCATCATACACTCTCACGGCTTCTCCTACTGCTGCTATGCAGATGACTCCCTACTTTTCCTGGTAAACCCCTCGGTGGACACTGAGGTGGAGGCACACACAGCTCTCGCTGAGCTGATATATCGGGGTGGAAGTTAAAGTTGGATTTGTGTCCTGTTAGAACTATATACCACATAGCTTTGAAATCCCCTCCACCCACATGTTTCTGACATCAAAGAGATGATCTCTCTGATCACCATCTGTGGACAGGATTAAGAGTCAGGATTTCTACACTTTTCACATCGCAAAGCAATACTTTGTAATGACTTCAACACATCTGTGGATGAATAACTTGCTTTTTAAAAAAAAGGCAGTGCTGGCTGGTATGACACAGAATTTGTATTAGATTGTGGCCATTTCACAGCATATCATGATATTATTATCAATAATATTATTTCTGCATTAGTGAGTCTTTTGGTTACAATAGCTCATTCTTCCATCATATATACTATACTGAATGCATAACATTTTATGTCATCATAGAAAAGAAATTAAACATAACCACAGAACCAAAACAATAAAAATGCACCCATAGGTTACATTAAAAAATAAATAATTGTTACAAACCTATAGAGTCACTAATTAACACACTGATATACTTTCAGCTTAGATGTAACGCTACTTCTTTTGGTCACTGTTTATAAAAAATAAACATCTAGTTTGTTAGCGTTCGTGTTTCCACAGTAAAATTATTATTAAGTGCTTCTTTGAAACAATCTTTGTTTGGACTTTATCTTACAAACTTTGTGGCACAAATGATTCTGTAACACGTTATCTTTGCCTTACCTGGTTCCCCGTCAATGTGTGTGGGCGGAGCTGCCTGTAGCCCCACCCACAGTGAAAGTCCAGTGCAGAAGCAGCACCAGCAGAAATGACTGTTTAAAAGCTGCAAACACAGTCTGACAGCCGTAGTCGACACAAATCTTGTGACATATTCAATTTTGCATCATAAGACTTGACACAAGTGAGAATTGTGGGACATTAACACAGCTCCTCTTTCAAAACATATGGCACTCCTGGCAGTCAAACCACCCTGCTCCCAATCAGTAACTAATAAGCTTTATTTTTGCACTGGAAGGATGGACAGAAGATACTTACAAAGAATATTCTTCAAAATATCGTGAATAATTTGTGGACTTCAGCTCCTGTCCTGCAGGATTTATGGTTTAATATCTGAAAGTGAGATTTTGGGTGGAGTAGTCCTTTTAAAAAATGAGCAGAATTCCCCTCTGAGGCTTGTTTGTTTTCCCCACCCTCTCTGCACTTTGTACTGTGGCGGGGTCAGATCATTGTGCAGCAGGGTAGAGGGCTGGGGTGTGTTTGTTGGCTGAGTCCTGTTCGTTTCAGCTGGGAGGGTCTGACTCTGAGGAGGACAGCCAGCAGAGAGGAAACTGAAACACTGACAAACTAAATTTTGGCAGCTGGAAATGTGAAGCTGTTCAGACCTCTGATTGGTCCACATAGATAAGCATGACAGAGCCCCCTTTAGGGTCATTTCTAGAGGACACTGATGTATGTAAGATTTTCTATTACTGTTGGTACTTTACTTGCTTTTACAGGTCTAGTTTTTTTAATGCTCCAAATAATTACCTGAAAGCAGAAAAAGCAGCTACCTCAACATAGTTTGTTACTAATCATATTAAAATGGAGAACATGTTAGTTGTTGCAGTTATTAAACTCAAATACAAGGAGTTTAATAACAGTTATTAAAGAAATTAAATCAAGAATATCAGATAGGTGTAAAATAGTTCAAAAAACTGATATCAGTATCCATCAGAGTTTCCAAGACAAACAAAACTCTTAATCAAGGAGAAACGCAGTCTCAGCTCTGAGGAAATTAGGCCGAAATCTGTCGGTCAGGTCAGCTGAGTGGATTTTATGGTGTGGAGTCGGCCTGATTTGCCTGTAATCAAATCAGTGTGAAACACAAAATGAGATTAGCTCCACTGCAGCTAAAAACTACAGGAATTCATGTAATTTAACAAGATTTTTCTTATAAAATCAGAAACTCGACAGTACTGTAGCTCAGGATCTCTACCTTTTTGGAAGATGCACATATTAATCTTAAATAAGATGCTTTTTTTATTGGTTAATTCATCAATGGATCCATTTTCTGCTCTTTATTCAGGACTTTAATTAATCATATTATTAGAAACTAGAATTAATTAGAATTAGAAACTTTCAAATAAGTTCTTTACAGTTTGGTAACAATTCAAGTTTGTTTTTTTAAGAAAAAGAAATTTAAATATGGTGTATTACGTAAGTGAATATAGTTCAAAACTGGAATTAGCACAGTAACACAAACTGGCTTTGAGCAGCTCTACCTTACACAGGATCTGCAATTAATCAAAATTTAATTACAATTTATTATAACAAGAACTTTCTGTTTTGTCTTTCAGTGCAATTCTTTCCTTTCCAAATTCACCCTCTGACAGGCCGTGGCACGATTAGTTCAGCTGACATTTATTTATTTATTTATTTCTCTTGCAATTAAACCAAAAGAAAATTTTGAAAAGTTGTTTTTTGTTAGTTTTTTTTAAAATCTAGGGACAGATTTACTAACACGCTGCACCAGTGCAAACTGCAAACAGTGCAAACGTACTGTCAGTATTTACAAAGAGAGCGCAGTGACAAGAGGCGGGAACACTTGTGACTGACCCTCTCACATATGCATTTCTGGGAGTTCTTTTCTCAAGGAGCAAAATATAGGGAGGAGAATATTTTGTTTAGGAAACAGCACAACTTTTGTAATTCATCCATAAAACTAACCACACCTATCAGCACTATTTGTTGACTGCGCTCACGCGCCATTTTGCCCTGTTTAGCAAATCTGGCCTCTAATATTTTTTCAGCGTCTATGCGCAATTGTGTTAAATAATCGTGATCTCAGTATTGACCAAAATAATTGGGATTTTCTCTATGGTTAAGCAGCTCTAACATATACATGTTATGCATCTGCTTGGTAGTCATTCAATACTCGGATGTGAATATCTGTAGCTTTGAGTAGTGTTTCAATTGTGGACCATCAGCTGCTACTGTATACCTGTCAGCCATTTCCACCAACTACATCTGTATGTATCCTCATATAGAGAAGACTGCCTATTTGCTTAATGATTATCAGTCATGTGATAATAACAAAAACACCCCCATTTTGGAATTAATATTTATATATTCATGATTGCTTTTTGTTATTTTTGTCCTGGCCGTGTCTCCTCCCCTTTAACTCGTCTCCTGTCCTGTTGACTCTGCATTTGTGAGTTGTGGTGTTTCCACTTCTCTCTCTTCTGGTTGCACTCCAGTCAGTCTGCACACCTGATGTTCATGAGGTTGTCCTCCTGCAGGTCATCGACCTCGGCTCACTGCTCTTTCGCTGCCAGGTCATTCTGACCGCTAATGTCGTGGAGACACGAAGACCTTTGTGATTAGTTTTGCTAAATTTGCTCCTTGTGTTTTTTTCCCCTCGGTGCTAATTGGATTCTCTTGTGCTTAGATTCACCGTCAGCCACCTGCCAGCTCAGCCAAGTTTCTTCTCTGCTTACCTTCAGCTCCATTCAGCACCTGTCTGCCACGCCACACTCGCTCTGCCTTCACCGTCAGTCATCTCAACTCACTCCAGAGTTTCAGCCAGAAAAGTCTACTCCTCAAAAATAAGTGCAATTTAAACGATAAGTCTCCATTTTACATGTGCATTAGGATTTACGGTGGTTCTTTAAAGGCACACATGAAGACTACTTTACATCTTTAGGTAACAGCAGTGCAATTTAATGAAAATCTGGAAATAATGACGTTTCACACATTGCAAAGCCATCCACTGGGCCCCATTGGATACTGTGGTGGGATGCTGATTGTTCCTCAGGTCATTTGCTTGAGAAACATGATGTAGCCCCATCAGCCCACTATAACTGCGTGATGGTACAGAGAACAGTAGACCCAAAGGAGAGGAATTAACCTGAATATAAGCTCATATTTAACCTCATTTCCATACAGGGCAATGAAAGATTTAGCCCAAACTAAGGATGTTCCTGGTGACAAATACGGTTGTCAAAAAAAACAAACTGATACTCAGATATTAATCAATACTAAAAATGAATATGTGATTAGATTCTCATTCACAACAGTACTGATCAACAGTGCTGCCTTTGCCTCCTCCAGCTAACACACAACTTCACACAGGCAGACACACAGCCCTCCCCCCTCACTGGCAGGTGAAGCAGTTTAAGTTCACAACACTGAACAACACTTTGAGAAATTTCAAGCGGTCAGTAAAGCTCCCATTTCAACAACATTTAAGTATTAAACAGTTGCAAATGTTAACCCGGCTGGCACACGTGTTAACATAAGCTGTTTAACTATAATTGAACACTCTGGTGTCCAAAACCCGATAGCCACATTAGCTGTCTGTTATCATTAAGGAAGCAGCTAGTGGCTATGGCTAATAGTAAAATGATAACATTAATGTTGGAGCGAGGCAGCAAACATTATCAGTCCTTTCCGTCCGTAGCATTATAATAGATCATTTAACAGGACAACACAACTATTTGAGTTTCTCTTAAAGTCCCAGATTGAAGCTGAGAAAAATCTACCAGCAGCTAGACAGAAACAGTGGCAGCCTACCGTAACAAGTCTATTTGATCAGCAACGAAAATACGGAGCCAAGTCACCAGAAGCTCAGCACCACCTCAGACAACCTAAAAATACTGCTGTCTTTTTCGTGTTAAAAGACTCTTAAAATATTTGTCACATAGTGTTAAGTTAACTGTACTTGTTGCATCATGTCAGACAACTTAAAAATAGTGAAGTCATTGATGTTATTGTTTGTATTGCTCTAATCTTTTATTTTTTAAAAACTTACTTTTAATTTTTTGTGGGGTTTTTTTCCCGTGGTATCAAAAATGGTCTCGAGTACTGAGTATTTTCCTGGGTATCGGTATCAAGTTTGAAATTCTAGTATTGTGAAAAAAACCAACAAAAAAACAAATAAAGAGAGTGATCAATGAGTCTAGAAGTAAGAAAACACCAATAAAACATTCAGAACTGAGCACAGTCTAACGGACGAGGTTTGCTTCGGTCTGTCAGAGCTGCAGGTGTAACGTCTTAGATGATTCGTTTAACATCCAGCAAGGGCAGCGATGTTTAAATATCAATATAAAGAGCCGTGCATGTCCCGAGCTCAAACGGGAGAAAGAGACAGTCAAAGAGCAACAAACCATCTAAATCCAGCCTGCAAAGTCCTGAAATGAAACCAAAACAATGACAAGAAACTCAATGCAATACTGCCTTGTGATTAGGATTTTTGAGGCAAATGACGCCTATTTACGCCCTGGACTGCTGACCTGTTCAGGATTTACCCCGCCTCTCGCCCCTCTGATGCTTGTCAACTTGTGTCTGTGTGCTGATTTTGAGGCCTGAAATTATCACTGAACCCAAAAAATGTTATCATACTTCAGTGAAACTTCACAGGTTTAATTTTATGACTTTTTCTTTTAATGCTGTGAAGGCTTTTAAACTGCTTCATTACAGCAAAGATTACAGAATGATTTCTGTTAAAGGGCTGAACGAGAACTTGCATTTAAGATGAAAACAAAAGCAGAAATGCATTATTGCAGGTGGGCGGGGTCATGGTTTAAAGCATTAAAGTTCCAGTCAGACAGCAGCCACACATTTGACTGACCAACCAATCAGAAATCAGTGTGTTTACACAACCAACTGAAACAGCTCAAACCTAATTATGACCACTTTCCTCTCCTCTCCCCCCTTTACCCCTCACTGTGTTTTTCAGCCTCCCTCGCCCACTCTCACCATCTGTTAACACCCTCCCTTCTCCCCTCCTTGACATGTTGCTCCCTCTTCGCTCCTAAACTCGCTCTCCAAGCAGTGAGATCATGTCTCTCGCCCGGCCTCCAGATGATGTCAGAGCTGCAGAAACTCTGGGTGAGGCTCAGAGCTGCCGACCACAACACAGGAGGAAGAAAAGCAGAAAAACACGGAGGAGGAGGAGGAGGGAAGTGAAATGGCAATAACAGAGAGAAAGCTGAGGCCTGTTTTTTGTCTATCAAGTTCACAGTGGAGAGATGTCAGGAAGACACAAGAGAAGCATAATGTTAGGCACCTCCAACGACAAATAACAAAACAGCCTCAAGAAAACAGCAACACAAACAAGAAAGCCCGAGTTAAACTTCATATTTGTTCCAATTTTGTAAAACCTGAAGCATGAGTCATGTGAAAGAAAGCAGGACACTGCTGCATGTAATCATCCAACCTGTTTTCCTCTCCAAGACATCGGATTTTGTGTTTTTCCTCAAAGCTGACAGCATCTCTGTGGCACAATCAGGGCTGTCACAACCTCAGATTTTCACCACATGATTACTGTGAATTCTTTTGGCCACAATATCCATAATATTGCAATATCTGTAGAAAATGGTGTACAAAGATCCTCCCTTAGTGAGACGGATCACCCCTGAGTAAATTTGAAGAACCAAATTTAACTTGTCAGTCTCATACACTGAGAACTGTTGCACATAGCCGGCTGAAGGACTGAGCATCTGACTCTGGGGGAACTGTGTGTCTGTATTTTACACTGTTGTTCTAAATACACTGAGGATTTTCTTGAACTGCATTGTGTTGTGTGTTGCTTGCAGCTTTCTGTACATTGTGGGCCTTTGTGCACTGCTTGTAAGGGACTGGTCTAAGGCCCGGTTCAACACATTTGTTAGGTTCTGACTGGCACCCCAGTAACTGCAAGGGACCGCGACACAGTTTGGATTCAGGAGACAGACACCCTCTCTACTTTTAAGATTAGGCTTAAAACTTTCCTTTTTGATAGAGTTTATAGTTAGGGCTGGATCAGGTGACCCTGAACCATCCCTTAGTTAAGCTGCAATAGGCCTAGGCTGCTGGGGGCTTCCCATGATGCACTGAGCGTTTCTTCTTCACTCCCCTCTTTTCAGCCCCCGTGTTTATATGTCACTCCTGCATGTCGTTAACTTTTGTCGTCTCTTTCTCCTGCTGTTTGTGATTTTTCCCGTTTATTCTTCGTGGTCTCTCTACGCTCTCCTCTCCTCTTCTCTTCTCTCTTCTCTTTCCCCTCACCCTCCAAAAAGTCAAGACAGAGCCTGCCCTCCCTGAGCCTGGTTCTGTTGGAGGTCTCTTCCTGTTAAATGGGAGTTCTTCCTCCCCACAATCACCAAGTGCCATTTATATGGAACCATGTGATCACTGGAGGTCTCTTTCTAATGTAGTAGGGTCTTTGCCTTACAACATAAAGCAACTTAAGACAACTGTTGTTGTGAAACTGAACTGAACTGAGCCTGAACTGGCCCAGGTGGCAGCAGGCTCACATACCTTGGGGGGCCTGCACGGTAGCCATTCGGAGAGTGATGATGAGCCAGCAACCAACCAAAACCAAAAGAGGGCCAGGTGAGAGACCCCAGAGATCAGGAGACAAAGACGGCTGCATCCAAACCTTAATGACCCTTTCACAGGTTCACCCGTGGAAACGTTTGTTGGCTTTTACTTCCTCTACATAGAACTTGTTGGCCCATTGCTCTGTTTCAGTTTCAGTTCAATCTTGGCTGCAGCCCCTTTTAGGAAGGGGCAAAAAATACACCGTAAAAAGAAAGGAGTGCATTTGATTTGTAACTCAAAACAAAACAAGAGTGTTGTAGTTAAAATAATGCAAAAAGTGATCTTTTTGATTATGATTATCTTGTTTTCATCAGGCTTCTGCACAAACAGCCAGCAGTAACAAGACACCAGTATTCATCATGTATACAGAGATATGCAGAACCAGATTTCTGTGTTCATGTAAAAAACATGAAACATGCACTCTGAATTTTCTTTTATTTTTTTAATCCTTTAGCCCTGCTCCCCTCCTTTCTCCTCCTGAACTCCCCATTTCCTCCTGGCTTGGTGGAGTCTGGGGTGGGTGGGGGTTTCTACAGGAAATGATTTCAGAGCTTCTGTCAGCTGCACAGGAAGTGTCCGTCCTCCAACACCACTCCTTCCCCAGCCTCCCCCTTCCTCCCTCCTGCAGTCAGGTCTCAGTATTCCTACAGGAAGCTCCTGGTGAAAACGCTAAACCCTCTGGCTTCCTTCCTCTCTGAAACACAGTCATCATGTCTCTGCAGTCAGACTGAATGCTGGGAGGAAGCTGAGATGACGGGCAGGAGAGCATAAAGCAATGAATTCCTCCTCCCGAACAAACTCAGCGTCTCTGTCATCAGTCTTTGTGAAACGTTAAAATTAGTTTCTGAGAATTTCAGCTCAAACAAATGCTATCCATCAGTATCAATAATCCAGACTGTTTTCTCAATCAATCATTTTCATATGGCAGCATTACATTTTGGCTTTTCTGTAGCTTATACTTCATTCTCAGTAAAGCGGTATACTTTATTAAATAATGGTGACTTTATTGTGTTATACTGTAAAATAAACCCACTGTTCAGGTCTTAGGAGGTTAAAAAAAAAAGAAAAGAAAAGTAAAACTAAAGATAAATGCATGTTGTTTTTTTCTTTAGAAAAATCTATTCATTAACAATAACATTTACCAACTTTATTACAAAGATGTTCAGTTAGCTTTCATATTGGACAAACAAAAGCATCAAATCTTCACACCTGAGAAGTTTAAGCCAGTGGGTGTTTGAGATTTTTGCTTGAAATGTGACTAAAATGGTTAATCAGCTATCAAAAAAAACTGCCAAATAATCTGCTGAGTAAGTGCTCAATGAATCAGTTCATCATCGGCCCTCTGGGGAGGATTATGTCTTGTTTAAAGTTGGATCCTGAACACATGCCTAATTAGTTTATAACCCCATATGGACCTTAACAGAGCTGTTACTCAACCTACATTTATGTAAATGACAGCAACCTGGCAAGATGTCAGCTAATTTAAATGTTGATTAAATGATTTTTAAGTTAACGGTATTTTCGTTGTACCTGTGAGCATGTTTCGATTCAGTTATCCATCGTCTTCACCTTCTGGTACAGCAGAAGGCGAAGAGCCCGTCCCTCTAAGCAGATCATCATCTGTTGTTTGGAAATAATTCAGATACAGGGCAAGTGATGTTAACCAAGAACAAATTGGCTACAAACAGTGCCATCGCGTTGTGTCTGCACCACAAAGCAACACAACTAACTTATTCAAATGCCTGAAAACACACCACAAACTGCAGTATGAATGCATGCATGAAAACCAAGAGAAACAATGCCATGCTTGCTGATGTGAATCATCCAACATCAGCTCAGACGTCCATTAAAAGCGAGGTTGGACAGCTCTTCAGTGTGTCCATCCAGCTGACAAAGATGCACTGAAATCACCAACCAATCACGCCAAAGATAAGCGTCCACTAAACTCAGTGAGTAATGAAGGCTTCAGGACAACGTCTTGATGCGTGTTCAATCATCCAGGTAAGGAAATCCCAGAAGGTTGATTCTGTTCATCTGGACGTAGCGTTTTCTGTGGGAGAAACTTCGGAAGTCACTCGGATGAGCGACAAAACGTTTCTCCCACAGAAAACACAACGTCCAGATGAACAGAATCAACCTTCTGGGACTTCAGGAAAATGACTGACCTACTGGAAAAAACATGTTATCCCCTCGCACAGTTATTTTTCTAAAGTGGCAAAACCTGCCCTGTACGCAAAACGTTGCAGGGGAAATAGAGAGGGATCTCACAGCGGACGAGGACTCTGCTACACGTTTTAGTCACATCCATCATCCAGGAACAATGAATGGAGTGAAAGACTTTATATTCTGTTTCTGTTAGATGCACTTTGGTCAGGTGAACAAACCGCATATTTGTCTGCAAAGAAGTTTTAATTATCAGGAATGCAGCAAAATACAAAAGCTAAAGCAGCGCCCTGTTGATTTAATTTTGTGTCAATTTATATTTCTATTTTTCTTCTTAGAGATGCACTGAGTTTAGGTGAATGAAGAGGACCAATTTTATTTTGCTGCCGAGATTTGTACATTAGTGGGGATGTCGCACAACATGGATGAAAGCGGTGTTATGTTTTCATGACAGAGCAATAAAAAGATTTTGGTCTTTTTTGTTGTGATAATCGTGATCGCAATATTGATCAAAACAATCATGATAATCATTGTGGTCATAATCATGCAGCTCTTCCTCAAACTTCATCCCCTCCACACTTGCTGGGTGAAGCTTGGAAAAAAAAAAAAAAAATCACCGTTGATTACCTTCAAATCTCCAGAGCTCATAAAAAGGGATTCTGGACAGTCCAATTTCCAGACAGACACTCAGTTAAACTTTGTATTTCACCACAAAGCCTGGTTAACATGTAGTGTTAGCTACAGTGATGAAACAATTCTTTTCTTCCTGTCATCTAATCCTCCTGATGTGTCTTTGTCACATAACCGTCCTTGTCTGCCCATCTGTGTTTACTTTCTCTCACTCAGCTGCTGCAGTTCATGTACTTTTCCAGAGTCTTCAGTGTTTCCCACAGATTTAGATTCTTCATGTGGTGAAGGTGGGGTGTATGTGCGTTTCTTAAATGAATTACCAAATATTTACTTTAGCAAGTTTCCCTTTTACAGATACTTTAGTTCCAAAGTAAATAAACAGATTAATATAATCAGCTGTATCTCCACGGAGTCTCTTGCCTGCAGATGAACTCCAACTTCTCCATCTTGGACTGCAGTTTGTAGTCCTTGCTCTGCTCTGCAGCCTCAGTGAGTGAGTGTAGCACCGCATGAATGAATTAATTCTCAGTCTCCAACCGCTGTAGATTGCAGTTAGAGTGACCCTCCAATCTGGAGGAGATCTCCAGAGAAGAAGAAGGTCTACAGTTGCCGGCTGCAGTCCAAGATGGTGGACTTGGAATGTGTTTGATTGCAGGACGAGATCCTCTCTGAGACAATCAACTGTGGATACCATCATGCTCTCAGAAGGATATTGAAATTTAAAAAAAATGCAAAAATGTGAGGCCAAATATGCTGGCAGCTGTTAATACAGTGTTTTCCTTGGCTCCGAGTGGGTCTTTGGGAGAGGACAACACACGTAATAACAACTGGTCCACGCACAGCAAAGGCAATAAGTCTGCGTTATCTTAGCTGACAGAAATCCCTTCTTTTCTCGTGTTATATCACCATCTGAAGAACAAAATTTCTATTGTGCCAATTACAGTGCAGATGACTTTCCCTTTTTGGGGTCACCAAACATTTCTCTATGCAGGAAGAACCCTGTAATATACCTTTACAATAAATGGAGCTCAGAAGCAGCTGCAGTGGAACAGATGTGACATGAGACTGTAGACACAGCTACCAGATATGGACACATACTGAAAAATATCTGGTAAAACACAACTTATGAATAACAAATTCCTATTCAGACGGTCTCTGCAGTCATGACTCGGTCAGTGCAACAGCATCTCTTACTTTTCAAATGTCAAATGTCAAAGTTTAATGATGTTTTAACACAGAAATGAAGAGTTTACAGTTTGTGGGGTTTATTGTGACAGCCAAAGACCCACAAATGGCTTCCATGAAGCGGTCCGCCCTTCGTGTCATGTCCAAAATACTCACATCAGGTCATACTGATAACAGATGGGAGGGTCAAGTCAGCTTTTGTTTTCTCAAATTAGGAAGGGAAATGTGTGTGTTTCAATGTGGGTTTCCCACCCATCCCAAACACCCAGTTCCAGCTGGAAACCAGACTGAGCTCAGGACCACTGCAACAACAGATAGACCACTCAAAGAGCAGTAGTTAACCTTTAGCAGCAAGTTAGCAGTGACCAAACTACCACTAATCTGTCAGTAGGAAGAAAACAGACAAGCACAACACCTTTAGTGCATCACTGTTGACCAAAGTGGTAAAATACCTGCATTCAAATTTACGACAACCCATTAAAATCCATCACAAGCGAGCAGAACCAATACAACACCAGTAATAAACCACTAAAACCAATTTAAAAATGCCATTTTCATTCCACCGACCTGTAAGGCTTCAGCGAGGCTCCGTCTCTGTCCGTCCACCAGAACAAAGGGGCGAGTTTTCGCCAGCAGGGGGCGCTGCCGTCTGTCCACACCTGAGAACACAAACGGATGATGAGCTGCAGCTTCTTGCTGGGAGAGCTGGGAACTCGGGGTTCTAGAGAGAGGCCAGTACATCAGCTTTTTACAGTACTGCAGCATCGTGTTGTTTTTATAGCTAATATTATACTTATCAGTTACTAAAAAAAAAACAAAACAAAAAAAACAAAAAAAACCAATCTGAGAACGCCGTTTCTGTCCACTAAATGTCTGCCGTCTGTGAGCCAGTTGAAGACGGTCTGACTTTTCTGCCGCCTCTGAGGACAAAGTCTCAGAGGACGCAGAGTCAAGGTGAACTGCACAGATGGACACTTCAGTACCAGCTCATGTGAATTCAGGGGTCTGGTTGTCATTCAGACGGAGATGTTTGCATTACAGCAGGTTGCAGAGAGGCAGTCAGATTAAATACAACGGCAACATGCCAAGCATTAAATTAGAAGGAGGTCAAAGGTTACACCCATTTGTACTACTATCTCTGTAAGCACCCTCACTAACATTCTTTGTTCCCAAGCATCGTGTACTGCTTCAGACAAGGTCACGAGGACCAAAGGACGAAGTTGATGCACAAACCACCCCGGGGATTTTTACAAATTCCTTTTAAACTAAAGATACAACCATTAAGTTTGCTGATGAATGTTATTAACATGCACTCCCATTAACCATTTAAATACATAAATAAACAGCTCAAAACAACTAAACTACGTTACAGCTCTCTCTTAGTGATCATTGTACGTAAACACAGCCGAAAGTAGGGCGGTGCAATTAGTCGGATTTTAATTTCAACTAAAATTTAGGTTTCCAGCAATTATTAAAACACGATAAACGAGATAAAAAGATCATTATGTTTTGCAATAATTCTCTTGTTTCAGCTTCCTTTGCACAGCCCGTTGCTTTACTTTTGCCCTCCGTAGAAGTCCAAATTTACAACAAGCCAAACTGCGTCAGGTTTAGTTTAGTTCACATTTATTTTTAATTTCGCTCTTCAAATTTGTTTTCCAGCTGAATTAGTTCAAGTTCAAGGAAATTCACTTAATTTATTAATCAATTATGCTACTTTACCCCAGCTTTTGGAAAATAGTGGATTCATTAATTATGATCTCAATATCGACAAAGATAAAAATGATTTTGATTTTTGCCATAATCAAGTAGCTCTAACCAAAATTACAGCACAATCACCTCTAATTTATATGAATAATGACACTGTTGAGCAATGTTGCAGTTATGTACTTTTCAACTGACATGCAAACCAACGTAGTACTTAATACAATCTTATTGTATTAAATAAGATTAAAAAATACTTTATCTCAGATTTGGTAAATTCTTTAAATTATAAAACAGCAACTCTATGGTAGAGCATAAAAGTTAGACAGAAAAACACACAAAGCAACCGTTTCACCAGCAATGCAGCAGCTGTGGTTGGGTGAAATGACGCTGTTTATGAATAAAAATGCTTCCAAGTAGGTCTGACCTTTCAGACATACTGGTTTGGCAACCAATGCAACAAAGAACCAAGAAATCCAGGATCACACCAAATGGTCAACAATTTAATCCAGGTAAAAGGTTAATCCACCTACAGAGAAGTGGGCCCCTGGTCTGACACTGTGACCATCTTGTCAGACAAAACGCTAACCACAACCATCACAGCTCTGACCTGAACCCTCAATCAGCCCTTTGAATGTTGGTCCCAAAGGTTGAGAACTCACATTGGTCCCAGCAAAGACAGACTTACAAACACAAACACACATTTATTCAGATATGAACAGACTGACAAACAGGACAACACGACATGAAACAATCCTTTATTCATTGTTTTTACTGAAGTATTCTGTGCAACATTTTCTGGCTGGGAACAATGGTCATTTTTCATGCTGTATGGCATTTTTTCCTCTCTAATTTATAGATTTATTACATATATACTGAGTTTGTCCTGACCTAAAATTGTCATTTTGGCACATGTGCACATAAGCATAGAGTTAAGGCAAAAAGTCTGTGTTGCATTACTTAGCAGAAGTCTGTATAGATTCCTACATACATACACACACGCTGAACTCCACTATATAAATACACACACAAATATTTTATATCAATATTTTATATCAATACCTGTGATTTTTCTTTGTGGAAAGGCCCAAACCTCTAGGGTTTTATTCAATATCACTTTGAATATTACTATATTAATTTAAGTACAGATACAGTATGTGTAGCTTTATGATTATTATCCTATTCATTATTATTGTATTTCTATTTAAACTTAAAAAGCTTCTTTTATTTGCTTTTCTTTTACTTATTTTCAATAAAAGTTAAAAATAAAAATAAAAAACAGCCATGAGATGACGAGATTAAGTGTATTTTTAGATGAATGATCCTTTTACTTTTTTAACGCTTCAGGTACATTCCTGATCGGTGTTCCCCATCAGTCGGTAATCGTTACCTGTCACCGTAGCTGTCAGACTGTCGGTACCGCCCGTCTGTCCGTTCGGAGGCAGAACCATTACATCCTGCGGTGCGTTCAGGGACCGGCAGACAATGAACGCAGCACGGCCGCTGAGCAGCAGCAGCAGCAGCAGCGGCGGCGGCAGCCCGGCAGCTCCGCTCATCCTCTCTGCGTCACCGGCAACCGGCAACAGGTTGCTGTTGTATGATGTGTGTGTATGAGGCAACCCCGTCCCGCACCCGTTACCTCACCGTATCCGAACACTGGGAGAGGCTCCGCAGAAACTCCATGGCGCTTCTTTTCCATGTAACACCCACATAAAGCAGCGTGTGCTGTCCCGAACCCCAGGCGGGGGAGTGTCCGTGAGTGTTAGTAATGTAGCGGGAAATCAGTGAACCGTTTCAGACCGTTATCTGCGTAGCTCCAGCGAAAACTGTTCCTATAACCAAAAAATACCATCAGCACCGGGCGGCCTCCGCCAGCTCCTGACAGTTCAGTTCGTTTGGACTCCAAACTGTTCTTCTCCGTGCGTGTGGGGAGGCCTGAAAGCAGCCCATTAACACAGCGTACCGGACCGCCCGTGTTTATACCGGGACCAACAGAGACGTCATCAGCCTAGCCGAGAAGACCGGAAGCGCTGGAGGCAGCCTTCAAAATAAAACAACGTAAATACGTATGATTTTACAATTTTTTTTGTATCATATCAGTTTTTACTAGAACATTTCAAATTTTATAACACAATAACATTTGGTGAGCCATTTGAAGAGGAAACTGTACTATGTGTTATTAAATTAATTTTAATAATATATTTGTTAAAATGGAAAGAGGACCAGAAGAGTATTGAATTGGAATGTATTGCTTGTCTTCTTATAAAACGATTCAATAGCTAGTATTTTTTTCTGTGATTTCGTGTCCTCATTAAAAGGAGATAGCGATTTGTGAGATATGGCAGCCTTTTACTGCCACTATGACAGAAAAAAAAGATAAAAATAAAATTGCTAACGGGAAAGTTTATTGTTTATTATACCACTCCTTTTTGTTTTTAATGAGCAAGAAACGATTTCATTAAAAATATTTGTCATTATAACGATAATTTTCTTATTAAAAACATTTTTCTGTCGTGGTGGTAGCAGTGTGCAGTCACTACAGTAATCTGTGATGAAGCGTGTTGTCATTAAAATAATTTTACTCCTTACATTAAAATCTGTGTAGCTTATGCCAGACAACTTGAATTTATTTAATTTAGAAATTAATGAAGAACATATACATTATGAATTATTTTTAAAACCATTTTCCTCAGAATTTACAGGCTTACTTATTCGTTCAATGACAACGTGATTATAATATTGAGACAAGCAGAAAGTTGCCTTTAAAACTACTTTGCTGTCATAACAAGCAGGGGTCATCTACTTGATGGATATATTGGTGTATCATAAAATGGCTCAGCCTCAGCAAAAAGGCAGCATGAGCTAGCAGAAAATCCCATTCTCGTCATACTAGCCATACAGGCTAGTTTTCATCTGCAGTCCGTGACAGGTTGATGCCATGTATAGACAGCGAAAGAAAATCAAAGATTCAAAAGCGTCATCTAAGCATAGCCAGAAGCATATAAAGACAAACATAACCATAATTATTTTAGTTATTTTTAAAGAGCACACCATGGTTTCAGTTAGTTCTGTCTCAAGTCTAGTTTTAATTTTTATGTCAGTTAACTGAAATTATTTTTTGTTCACAGCTTTTTTTAGTTTTTAGTTTAGTTTGAGTTTACTGTGATAATTTTGGTAAAGACCCTATTAGAGAGACAAGCCCAATGATCAGATGAACCACTATGAGGACACTTGGGGACAGTGGGGACCATTAAAATATTGTTTTCCTTTTATGTAACAGTCCCTAAAGTGCACCCCAAACATTATTTTCTATTTTATTTTATGCATTAAAAAAACATGACAAACACTTTTCTACTAACTGGCATCATAATGCATTTCTTAGAAGGGTTAATTAGGTTTAAAATCAGCTTTTAATGGTGTTCCTGTGGTCCACATGGCAGGCTGACAGCTGAATAATAAAGTGTGTTCAGATGGATTATGGGTCAGTGGGGTCAGAAACAGTTCAGGGACCGCCTCAGAGGAGCGCTGATGTAAACTGATCCAGAGTCAGATTAAGAAGTGAACGAAGCGAATGCCGCACGTGCTGCTACTGTTGCAGAGGATCAGCTGGTTACATAACGCCTCTGTACATACGGTGAGTAATCGGATCATGTGATCACACACACACACACACACAGTACTGTATATCAAACATACTTACTGTACAGTTTAGTTAATGACTGAATTGTTCTTTCATTAGCAGCTCAGTTTGACCCTCCTGACAGTTTTAAAGGGTTTATGTGAGGTAAATACATTCAGCCATAGGCTGTTAACCGGATGCAGGTATTCAAACTGATGAACAAAAAGAAAATTACAACAATTTAAGCACAGTAGCCATATGCAAAATCTAAGCAGCTCAGAGAAACGTGTCTGGTTAATAAACCTGTTTCTTTCTAACTATTTAAGACTAATGGCTCAAACTCAGATACCTTGTTTCTCAGATATTAAAACAGAAAATGAGCATCAATCCAGTTTGCCTTGTGGATTTTTACTGCCTGACTTCTGAGTCTGCTACAAAAACTAGTCAATGCTTAACAACACTTTTCCTGTAAAGATGTGGATGAGAGTCAGGAGGAGGTCTCTGTGCGGAGTGTGAAGGTGGATATCTGGACAGGATGAAGAACTGGATGTCTTCTTCTTTGGGCCACAGGCGGAGCTTCCTTCCTTTCCTCTAACTGCTGGCGTAGTGCGTCCTCTCCGAGCTGGACGCTTCCTGTCCGTGATGATGCCAACAGAGACAATGCCCCCACCTGATCAGATGCTGGAATACCTGAAGGCAGAGATGTGAACACAAAGACCACAGGAACAAACCAGAGATGTTATAAAACAGAGACTCAAAAAGAAATTCTGGAGCAAAAAGCAAATCAGCCCCAAAAACAGGATTCGGGCAATCCCAGTCACCATTAAAATTAAAGTTAATTGTGGTGAGACAAGAAGGACTTTGAACAAACACTATACAAAAGCCAAAACCTGGTGGCAGTTTAATGAGATGCACTGTTCAAATGAAAATATTTTGTATGTTTCGCCTTAAGGTGGACCTGTTCTGCTTTTCATTATTTCTCCTGTCATTGTGGATACTGAAATGTCCAGAGATTCAAATAATGAGATCGGAGTACGTACGAGTAATCCCTGTGAGCCAACAGTTCAGGCTTCAGATAGTTTTGGTTTTTTTTATACTCTTAAATCTGTGTGATATCATCTCAGGTGCAGAAGCCCCACAGGTGAAAAGTTAAACGGGTAGATGTGAACCCTCAGTGAGTGACTGAAGTAATTTCTCACAGCAAAACAAAGGCAGAAAATAAAATCTCAATCTTTGTGAAAAACAGTTTGAGTTTTATACCATTTGTAAAACTATTCAGCTGGCTCTCATTATTTTACACACCCCTTCATACACCTGTTTGAGGGTGAGGATTTGGTCATCTTAGAAAAGATGGAAGTAGCATCCTTTTTAATGACCAGCAGGGGGCGACACCTGTGGATGACGATGGACTGACTATGGAGAAACGGCCCTTGGCTCTTACCTCTTCCTGACGAGTTTATGGGCTCAGTCTCTCACTTCAGGTTACACTGAATAAAACATTAAGTCCATTTTGTAAACTGTCATCATTCTAACAGTCATAAAGGAGGATTATCCTGGATACCCTGACTGATAACAACTTTTCATTGACAAGTCGTTAGCCAATGAGCATGCAGTTTTCCAGTCAGATCTACCCCTCCTCGTCGCATCCGCTTTCAAAACACC
>VUQI01024468.1:12872-26934 GCA_015106735.1 Paratilapia polleni | reverse complement strand
TGAGTATTTCAGAAACTGCTGATCTACTGGGATTTTCCCACACAACCATCTGTAGGATTTACAGAGAATGGTCCAAAAAAGAGAAAATATCCAGTGAGCAGCAGTTCTCTGGGCAATAATGCCTTGTTGATGTCAGAGGTCAGAAGAGACTGGCCAGACAGCTTTGAACTGATAGGAAAGCAACAGTAACTCAAATAACCACTCGTTACAACCAAGGTATGCAGAAGAGCATCTGTGAATGCACAACATATCGAACCTTGAAGCAGATGGGCTACAGCAGCAGAAGACCACATTGGGTGCCACCTGTCAGCTAAGAACAAGAAACTGAGGCTATAGTTTGCACAGGCTCATCAAAATTAGACAATAGAAGATTGGAAAAACATTGCCTGGTCTGATGAGTCTCGATTTTTGCTGCAACATTTGAATAGTAGTGTCAGAATTTGGTGTAAACAACATGAAGCCATGGATCCATCCTGCCTTGTATCTACGGTTCAGGCTCTGGAGGTGGTGTAATGGTGTGGGGGATATTTTCATGGCACACTTTGGGCCCCTTAATACTAATTACCACAGCCTACCTGAGTATTGTTGCTGACCATGTCCATCCCTTTATGACCACAGTGTACCATCTTCTGATGGCTGCTTCCAGCAGGATAACACACCATGTCACAAAGCTCAAATCATCTCAAACTGGTTTCTTGAACATGACAGTGAGTTCACTGTACTCAAATGGCCTCCACAGTCACCAGATCTCAAACCAGTAGAGCACCTTTGGGATGTGGTGGAACAGGAGATTCACATCATGGATGTGCAGCTGATGCTATCATGTCAATATGGACTAAAATCTCTGAGGAATGTTTCCAGCACCTTGTTGAATCTGTGCCATGAAGAATTAGGGCAGTTCTGAAGGCAAAAGGGGTCTAATAAAGTGGCCAGTGAGTTTATATATTATGGTTTGTTGCTACACAAACCCATAATATCAAACAAGAATTATATAGTAATATAACATGTTACTCTTGTTTCAGAGTCTCTTCATTCAAGAACCACTGGAAAGGGGGATGTAGCCAGTGAAGTTGGTAAAGACAAAGGTGAACCATTATTTTACTTTCTTTAATGTCCTGAGTGAAGTTATCTAGAGTTTTAAGATAACATGGAGAAGGTGATTTTGAAGCTGTTCGGTCCAGTCAAATTTCAGTATTGCTTATGTTATATATAGATTTCTTGTCAATGAACTGCTCCAAACTCAAAAGCCACTTCTCAAACTTAAAACTCCTGTGACATATTTTAAATAAAGGTTGATGCTGGTTAGCAAAACTGTCACTGATGGACTCCATGTCTTTCCTGTTTGCCTGTCCCCTCAGTCTCCTCCAGCTGGAGACAGGAGCCTTCAGTCAATGGTAGAGGCTGGAATAATATTCCCTTGAAGATCCCAGGTCAGATGGGTTCTATGGAAGGAAACAAGTGGAGTGCCATCTCAGCAGCTACACATTACAGGGCCCAACCAGAACCCCGGCCGTGGGCTCAGGAGTCACAAGGTACCATCTAGACCTGAGTAAACCTTTTCACACCACAAATATAAACACTGATAGTGTGGTATGAGACAACAGATTCTACAATGCAGTGTATAAGCATAATGAAGGAGTCTTGTCTCTACACGAGGTGGAGAGCTGAAAACGAAACTATGACATATGTGCCGATGCTGGCAGCCAATCTAGAACCACCAAAGAAAGAATGATGCCAGCGCCAGAAAGCTGGGACAAGCATGGCACCACCAAATTGCCGTGCCCAAAGTTGGAAGTACTGACGTCAGTCAGTGTGGGAGAAGCTACTGCAAAAAATTCATCAGCCTGCGAATTCTGTCCATGTGGATTCACACACACACACACACACACACACACACACACACACACACACACACACCCCACCGGATTTTCTTTCCATGGAAAACACTCAAACCTCTGCCAGCAGTGCTACGTAAAAATTGGTCCTTAATGCTTTCCAAATGTGGGCTGGTTCTCACAAGACACCAAGGCAGAACTGGCACCTTGTTGACGGAAAAGAGGAATTTGAGTACTGACATACCAAGCCAGGCTGCAGTAAAAAGTTTAGTAATCATCTATGTTAGCAGGTAAAATGATAAATGAAAATCTAAACATAAATTAACTGCTGCCTCAACAAAGGCACCGCAAATAATTACCTGACTTGTCCTGATGGATTATTGTCTGACAAAATCCTCCTTGTGGATGTCAAGCTGACTGTAAGAACAATACGTTGCATTTGTCATGAAACTGAACAGAGCATTTGGTGTGATTTGCTTTTATATCTGTAGGAGGCTGTGTTTCATACTGTGAGCAGTAAAATCTCCATACAAAAACTTTCAGTGGAAAAAAAGAAAAGACAAGTGCCACAAACGTTAGTTCTGAATTCAGCCTAATTTTAGAAACCTTGCTGCTAAATGTCTGATCTGAGCTGCAGTGTTTATTTGCATTCCAACAATATAATCTATCTTTCTGTGTGTTGCCACCAACAGCGTGGAGTGGCATTGATGGCCGGATAAAGACTGACCTCAACCCAGTGTCTTTCTCCATGCTAAGACTCAACACCACAGGTTTGTCCCCCAGTCACAAACCAGACTCTTAAGCTGCGTCCACACTGGAAGCGATTCAAAGCTACGTGGTGACCAGAGACCATAGAAAGTCAATGTCATTCGCCAGGCTACTATGGGTGAAATAACGCTGGCAACACAAAGTGGGTGGGACCTGAGATAAACTTTTCTCAGCTTCCAGGCGTGCGATTGAAGCGACTACCAATGAGAGGATACCATTGATTGACTTATGACCTGGCAGTAAATACATTAGAGGGATACCTAGGCAACTGGAGCCTGGAATGTCGTCAGCTTCAGGCCCATGCGCCTCGCTTCTAGTGTGGATGCAGCTTCACTTCCTGGATGTGTTATCCAAAGAATGTTTGATGTTGTGTTTTTATTGCCATGGCTGGATTAATGTTTCCATATCTCTCACTTTCTAAAAAAAAAAAAAAATAATAACCTTCTGTCTCTTGTAGATCCAATATCAAATTCAATGGATCTGCAGTGGACAAGCCACCCTAATGTTGATGATGAATGGTCAGGATTCAGTAAGTAGCCACATGTAAAACCCTTCCTAAAAAGAGCCTTCAGGTTTTTCCACCTAGCTAACTTCCATCTGTTTCATGTTAATTTTTTATTTTTTATTTTATTTATTTATTTTTTTTAGATGGGATGGCTGCAGTAGATCCCAGCTCTGACTGGAATGCCCCAGTGGAGCATTGGGGAAACTATGAAGAGCCTCCTGTACTGGTGACACCAGCTCCTGTGCAGAAAGAACAGCCTGTCCCCAACAAGGTTTTTATCTTCCGAGCCTTAACATGTCTGTTTATACTGTACATTTCTTAATTATCTAATTAAGCCCCTCACATTTTGACAACTTGTGTAATAGTCATCAGAGCTCTTATTGCCTGATAGTTCATCTTGTGAATGTTTCTTGCTATAGTTATTCTGTCACTCCTGAATTATTTTGAATGTGTTTTTTGTTGTGGCAGGCATCGGAGGATGAGAGGGACACAGAGGATCCATCTGGGGGAGCGGCCAAATCTAAAAAGAAGAGAAAAAAGAAGAAGAAAACAGAAGAGGAGGCTGCATCTGAGGCTCAGGCAATAAACAAAACACCAAGCTGATAAAATTAATGTCTTGATTTGTATATATTCATATCTTGTGAATATATAACCTGTTGTAATATAATTTCTTTGATTGTAGACGGTGAACACAGTGCACCTGGTCAACGCAGTACCCAAACCACAAGAGCTTCCAGCACTGCCCTCCAAAAAGCAGAATGCCAGCATATCATCCACTCAGAGTAGGTTTCAACAGTTCTCGAAACGTGTTCAGTCACAGAGAGAAAAAGAATCACAGAGGAGGGAAAAAACTTTTAAAAGTATCATAATAATTATTGATAACTGCATGTTTAGGTTTCCTTTAAGCACAGGTTGTTATTTGTGTTCATATTAAACAGAAATTGTTATAAATGCAGCTTTTTCTTTAATCTCCTTGCAGAGAGGTCTGAGCAGAATGTGGAGGCTCCGAAGCCCTCGCAGAAGAAAAAGGTCCGAAGGGAAACATGAAGTCACTCCACAGGTCCAAACACAGCATATGCAAATGATTGTTAAACGTGTCACATGCAATAATCGCCAGGTACAGAGTTAGTTTCTCAGATTCAGTTACGGTTTATCAGTTTCAGAAACAAAAAGTAAACAAGCAGAAGATATCACCTGCTTGGCTACATTCAGAGATGAAATGTAGTCCTATGGACTAAAAACTTAACTAATTTGCACTATTTGCTACACTGCAAACAGAGTGGAAGTTGGGGTGAGGTGGGCTTTTAGTGGAGGTACATATTTGATGACAACAAAGGTGTTTTGTTTTTTCCCCCCTCCTCCGAGAGAGTATGTAATTGTAAACCCCAAAAAACAAAACGGGTTTTATTTTTATTTTTCTTATTTTTTGTTGTTGGTGTTGTGAAATTGTTTCCATTTTAAAGAGAACCACACGTTTTTGTTCCCCAGAGTCTTGCACTTTGTTTTGTTTGCCACACAGCTGCTGCCCCTGTATGAATTACTGAAAAGTTATGGAGCAGAGGATACAGTATAACATTGGATTTTTCTCAAGTCTAACTAAGTCTACCTATCATCACTCACATGCCCATATGTACACTGACAGATTCAGGTGCTCCTGCTCTCCATAATGGGAACAGTGGGAACGGCATTCTGAAGTTCAGCGGAAGCTAATGAGACACCTTACCATTAGACACACTGATGGGTATTTTTTTTTTTTAGAATAAAATACCCTCTTTGTGTTTCTATGGACTGGAAGAATGAGTTATGCTACAGTCACACTAGGGAAAACAGTGGTTGGAGACCACAGCATGACTAGAATCATTGCAACCGTGTGCAATGAACAGTGCGATTTTGTTGCCTTTGAAATGGTTGCTTTGAAGACGGGGGCTAGATCTGCAACCACTCTAACCAGTTGCCGTCTTCAAAACAGCAATAAGACAGAGACAGTCAATCTGCAAAAAAAAAAAAAAATCTGACCAGAGACCAAATCTTGTTTAGTCACAAATCCTTTGCCATCTACACACACAGAAATTCACATTAAATAGAAATTCATATTAACTGCTTACATTCAGAATCCAGCCAAAACTTCATAGATTTGAAACAGAAATTCATAAATTCCTCCACAAATAGTGACGTAGTTGCTGCAGGACGGAGATTTAACTGCAGAATGACATAGGCACTCAGCAACCTTGCTTTTATATAGGAATATAACCAGAATACAAGCAGTTGAGTTGGAAAGAGACACATCACAAACGAGTTGTGCTCATCAGTGCAGACTGACTCAGATTGATGGCACCGTGTTGGAAATCTGTCTGCATTTATAAATTAGACAGAAATTATTTGCAAACCTTCCACCAGTCTGTCTGAGAGTCATAGCAGTCAGTCCAGGTCGGACCACGATTGTTTGGAGACAGGTTGCCTCCCACCAGGTGACCTGTCCAATCCAAAGTGGCCACTCACAGGTTGAGGGGTCCTGCATGCTCAACCTCTGGGCAAATAGGTGGTTGCCACAAATGCTTGCAATTGGTCTTTGACAGCAAAAAAAATTTGATGCAATCACCAGGCAACCACTCGTTTCCTAGTCGCAAAGAGGTAGCCGTCCTATTTCTACTCTAGTGTGACTGAGCCATTACTCTTAGCTTTGCCATCATACATATGGCATGTGAGTATTGTATTGAGATAGGTTTGTTTACCCTTTTGTGTAATATTCCCTGAGGTCTGTCATTTGAGTACAAACACTCTGCTGTAGGCTGTGTAGTTTGCACCTTTAATGAATGAATGAATGAGTGGTAGCTGTGGTCCATGTCAGTTACACTGGTGTTAAAAGCATCTTAGCCATAGAAACACAACCTTTACTGCAGCGCACTCCACCTCCTCACTGTCCATCTGTCTGATTGTATGTACCAAACACTTAAAGCTTTGCTAAAACATGAATGCAGACACTTCTGTCTGCGCTTCAGGGCGTTACAGAGAGCTGAAGAGAGAAGACAAAGCAGTGGATTTAGCCTGATTTTGTTAAAGTTAAAAAAGAGAAAAAATTGTTGGGAAGCTGAACATTTGTAAATTATTTGATATATTCTTTTTGAATGACAGATGGGATTTTGACATTAAACAGTTGATTCTGGATCGACACTGTACATCCAGACTGCAGTAACTGATATGAACCACCAGGAGGTACTGTAACGTGAAGTTAAGAGGTAGTGGAATTAAACGGTAAAGCGGTCGCACTACAAAGTGTAATCCTTCTACTTTTATCGTCAATATCAGCCTGAGAAAGTCTGTCTTTTATCTGACTGGACTGTATTTTGATTTCTTTTTTCTTTTCTAGACTTAATGATCCCTTCTGCACTCTTGAATTTTCTTTTTACATTTCTTTCAGTTTTGTGCTAGAAAAAGCCATGCCATATGTACAGATTGTAAGGGCTTTTTCCAGTTTTGTAATTGCACTGTGCAAAAGGCTGTATTTAGTTCCTTTTGATGTTGATGAATTGTTTTTACTACCTTTTGCAGAATGTGAACTGTTTTAACCTTTTTAGTTTGTACCTTCGTTCTAAGATGGGAAAAGGTTTTTGACCTAAACTGAGAATGAAGACATACTTAAAGATATGACATAGAGCAGCTTTAACTCCACATCCAAGTGGGTTTTAAACAAGATACACACACACACACACACACACACAGACACAATTACACACATATATGAAAGGAATTTAATTCCATTGCCTTAACCTGTAGTTGTATAGAAAGTGCATTGGAGTCCTTTTTATAGTTTCCATCCAATTGCAAGTTTATATGTCAGAATTTATTTAATTTTGCATGACTTTGATAATTGGATGAAATTAAGTGATCAAACCTTTGCTTTAAATGTTAGTACTTGGTCCTATAGTAGCACTCAGTACATATACTGTAACAGCTTTCTGTATGGAGACAAATTGCAGTTTTTCTGTCGGCATCCAGGTTAGAGGACATTAACATGTTTTTGTGAGCAAAGAGCCGTAGTGCATCAAGGTGTCTATCAGCTGATGGTGGTAGTTGTTGACCTGGTAGATCACGGGGGATAAAGTGATATGTCACTGTGGTTTCAGGTGCCCTTTTGTTAAATTTTTACTGATGAGTATGATGATGATTCAATCAACATATTTATATACTTGTCTCTAGGAAATGGTTTTTTGTGAATGATTTTGTTTATTGAGAAGATAAAAAATGAAATTTCTATGTTTGTTTGGTAAAGATGAAAATTAAATGAGAAGTGCTTGTAACACATTGTTATGTAAATGTTTTTATGTGATCGTTTGCTTTTTTTTTTTCTTGAAAATTACACAACATGCACCTGCTGAATATAGGGAAGTAGTTAGTTAGTAGATTCTTTGGTCTTATTAGGTCTTTTGAGAAGTTTCTACCAACCCGAACTTCTCATGTGAGGTATATGTGCTGGATTATTGATTTGTTTATTAGGATCTCTATTAGCTAGTCTGCCACATTTAAAACATATGTACACATTAACCATGTGAAAACATACACTCACTGGCCACTTTTTTAGGTATACCTGTTCAGTTGCTCATTAACTTATATAGATTAGCCAATCACGTGGCAGCAACTCATTTACACATGTAGACACGGTCAAGACGACCTGCAGAAGAAGAAACTGAGCATCAGAATGGGGAAGAAAGGTGATTTTAAGTGACTTTAAACATGGCATCGTTGTTGGTGCCAGATGGGCTGGTCTGAGTTATTTCAGAAACTGTTGATCTACTGGGATTTTCCCACCAACCATCTCTAGGGTTTACAGAGGATGATCCGAAAAAGAGAAAATAGTCAGAGAGGTCAGAGGAGAATGTCCAGATTGCTTCGAGCTGAAGGAAAGGCAACAGTAACTGAAATAACCACTCATTACAACCAAGGTATGCAGAAGAGCATCTCTGAGCACACAACACGTCGAACCTTGAATCAGATGGGCTGCAGCAGCAGAAGACCACACCGAGTGCCACTCCTGTCAGCTAAGGACAGGAAACTGATTCAAAATTGAACAACAGACGATTGGAAAACTGTTGCCTGATCTGATGAGTCTTAATTTCTGCTTTTGATTTCTACATTCAGATGGTATGGTAAGAATTTGGTGAAAACAACATGAGAGTATGGATCCATCCTGCCTGGTATCAACAGTTCAGGCTGCTGCTGGTGGTGGTGTAATAGTGTGGGGTATTTTTCTTGGCACATTTTAGGCCTCTTAGTACCAACTGAGCAACGTTTAAACACCACAGCCTATCTGAGTATTGTTGCTGACCATGTCCATCCCTTTATGACCACAGTGTACCCATCCTCTGATGGCTGCTTCCAGCAGTAAAATGCACCATGTCACAAAGCTCAAACCAGCTGCCAATCGTCACTTGGAATGCCATGTATCCATGACAAAAAACTTTCATCACAAAGGAAGTGTGTTGGATCCTTCCGTATAACAGTCTGCATGAATATCAGAAGACTTGCCTTTAATTATCTTCCCGTCATAGCCAGGATAGATTTTTGTGCTTCTGACACACATCATTACAGAAAGAACAATCAAGAGCTAATCTGGCTGCTCTGTTCAGTGCAGTTTCAAGGGTTTATTATAAGATGTTTTTCATAAGCACTTGACCAGATGACCGGGCAGTAGCCTGCTCCAGATGTGACTAAACAAGTGACCTAACAGCATTAGTCATAACAGTGACTGTATGAATGTATGCAGAGCATTTCCTTGAAATACCATTGCCTTTCCAGTCTGAAATCAGTGCGATCAGACCAAGGTTGGGGATATTAGATTTCGTTTTAGTAACCTAAACTGAAATCATATTGATAGAACATTCCTACTACTAAATACAACATGAAAATTTGCTAATGCAAATTTTAATTTTCAGCCATTTTGGAATGCCTTTAATCTCCCGCATATTAATTCCCCCTGTGCTCTACTAATTTAGGTGATACACAAGACAAGGCTGTGTAATTGCCATATATACTTCAGGTATTTTTGACATCATCTGCAAAATGATTTAGAAAAAAACTGATAATAAAAGTGACCCTTAACAACTACCTTGTGGAGTACCGACATATTTTTTTACTCCCAGAAAAACTGCCATTAAAAACCACTCACTGTTCTGCCAGAGAGGCAACTTTTCAAGTGGTCAGTGACAGTGAAAGCTGCGGTAAAGTCCAAGAACACAATAAGTACTACTGATTGTGCCATATTAACCATTAAGTGTTCTTATTGCAGAATTACACGAGCAATACAAGTATTATTGAATGGCACTTTCACTCTGTCCACTGTCACTGTTTTCATGTTTGTTGTCAAACTAGTCCAAAGTCTGTGATGAATACAGTGAGGATTCATTGCTTGCAACAGTGCGAATCTGTGTCAGTAGTCGGGATTCTGTCAGGCCCTGGCTTCAGTGACCCTCCTGCAGCCAAACCGCTGCATCCGTCAATGTGGTGAGGCAGTCGCGTGGCACACTTGCAGAGCCTGACCTCCTTCGCTTCATCTCTCTCCATCCTTTATCTCTCAGTTCATTTAGGATTTACCAGCTTTTAATCTCTCACAATCTCTGGCTCACTGTCCATTCACATTCACTTCAGTGGGACATCACGTTTGTTTTTTTGTTTTTCTCCATTTTTCCCTTTTTGGGGTTTGTTGTGTTCACTTTTTCTTCTTGTTTGTGTGCATGAGAGTCAGATGTATTAATAGTGAAGGTCACTCTGTAATGGATAGTACTGTGGTTGCTTAAAGCCTTGCTACAAAAACCATTCACTAATGCTTCTTTAAAAAAAAAAAGGATCTGTCCGTATGTCTGAAATGCAGAGGCCTAAAACAAGAGCATGGCAACATTAAACATCTAAACCTTCCACATCTGTTCTTCTAAACACTGTCCATGGGATAACCTTGCTGTATCCCACTTCTCTTTAATACTTCAGACGCTCTGATTGTTAATATGGAAAATGGGACCATGAGTTTGAGATTTTGTCTTGTTCCAGCATGTCTGATCGGTGTTAAGTCATGGCAGCAGAGGAGGAAAATCCCCTAATGTGACGATGATGCGATCCACCCACCAGAGCTTAGCAGAGCTGTGGTCACTGGCCCATCTGTCAGGCTTGATGTTTGCACAGACAGAAAGAGACAAACTGGCATAAAATTAATTCTAGTTTCATGCTCTAACGTTTCATAAAGCACATCAGTCCATAGCTTTTTGAGACTTTTGTTCAAATTATAAAAACTGCTGCTATGACATCATCTCCTTAGGTTTCAGTGTGAGTCACCTGGTGTCAAAAATAAATTAAGATATACTGATTTGGATGATTTGTACACTACTTTTAAGAGGCTGCCGAGGGTCCCTGTCAACCCGTTGTTCCTCATTCTGTGTGCACTGAAATTGTGTGTTCTTTTTTTTTTTTTCTTTAATTAAATACATTTAGTTAGAAATGTGCATCATGAAAGGTTAAAAAATGAAGGTGCAACTACTACGTTTTGAAGACAGGGCCTTAAAATCCATTCACATCAGCATAAACTTCGAGGTGCTTAGCAATTGCAGTAATGTTTTCTGCATTTCAGTGCTCTCTTCATATGCTTCCTAACAAAGCAGTTTTTTGGGGGCCAGAGCTCCAAGAAGTAGCCCACTTTGCCTGGTCAGCAATCCAGCTCTGCACTGGAGATGGGTAAAATGTTTTACCAAGCTTCCCACTGGCTAATCTTAAGGTCCAGAGCTCCATGTTTCTGGTACAAAATGTTAAGTTGAATGACTGGAAACGCCAAAAGCGACTGGTGATGTTTTCAGGGTAAACATTATGGCTACATTTTCTTTGATGCTTTATTTCTTGTAAGTTTTCAAAAAACAGACCAAAAGAAACCAGTGGTAGCCTCAAGCAGCTCTTCAATCAAGGAGCAAAGCAGGTGAAATTATCCAGCAATTCAGGATTACATAATATTCAACTGTATTTTTCATTTTTAAATATTTGCACTAAAGCTTCCCAACATGCAAGTGTACTGACACATGATAATATAAGACCACAAACTGTACCTTGGCTTTTAAAAGAAGATACACAATGTGGAAATGAGCACACCCATACCATACAACTACCAAGTAGGCCTTGTATTTTTGTTTTTTACTGCACTTAATAAACCATTTGTACAGGTTCAGGTTTAGGTTGAGGTTACTTTATTTACACCTGTAGGTAGATTTAGTATGCTGTAGGCAGTGTTCTGTTTTATTTTGCTTTATTTTTTTTTATTACTCTATAGAGCCGTATTATTGTATTATAGTACTTTATAAAGAGAATTTTATTGTATTTAATTATTTAGCTACCTTCTTTTTTTACATTTATTATATTTAATTTAGATGATTATCTATTTAGCTTGTTGTTGTATAATATTCAGATTTTTACATTTAAGATTTTTACATCTATTGTGTGTGTGTATTTTTTTAAAAAGGATTTTTACTTATTTACTTTTTATTTTACTTTATTCTTTCTATTTTAATTGAGCTCCGTGTTATTTTTGTTTTGTCATGTTACATTGTCTGTTTTTTGTTGTTTTAACTGAGCTGTTCTACTTTATTAAACGCTATAGGTTGTGTGTTGTGTTTTGACTGCAGAAACACAGGAATTTTCCAACTTTGGGGATAAAGTATACATAACCTTATCTTAAACATCCAGTCTATTCCATGAAGAAACAGTCACTAAGGGTTAAAAAAAAAAAAAAAAAGCTCTAAAATATGCTCTGCTGACAGGCATAGATCTTAAATATTTCGTGTCATGATGAAGCATTTTCCAATCCATAACCATCTCGGCCCAAATCCTCCTGCGGTCACGTGACTCCAGGATGAGCCAGATTAACGGCTCTCTGTTTATCAGGAGCCCACTTGCGGAAACGTCGCCTCAAACATACGCTGGATGTTGCGGTCCTAGCAGCGAAGACGCTACCTATTCCATCTTTTTTTCGGATATAGTAGCCTTGAATAGTCTGTTGTTTTCGACAGCATTCATGAAATAGCCTGAAATTCACTGTGTGTGAGAAAAGATGATTTCGCCGTGGGACCGGTGGTACTCGACGAGCTGCTGCCTTTGCTGCCATGTACGGACGGGCACCATTATTCTGGGAATATGGTATATGGTAAGTCATATTTTTCATCTCATGTCAGTCCCAAATATGAAGGCGTTTGGCTAAATATGTGGGACAAGCGATAAAATATGTCATAAATATCGAGTCACGTAAGTTAGCCAGCAAACTCCGTCTGTTTTTCATGTTTTTTACTCGATATGCCCTTTTCAGGATGCCAATGGTTGAACTAATTTAAAAAAGTGTTAACGCCCCATTCAAGACTTATTTATTGGCCTTATAAATACTATATAATCAAATATAATATAATCAAATATAAGCGTTTAGCACAACAAAAGGTTGCACTTTTTGTTGGGTTGATGTGATAACCTAACCCGTCCGCCCTGTTTTACATTTCTCCACGTTTACCTGGTTAAAAATAGTTTGGTCCAGATTTTCCCAAAGGATAACTTAAAGTTTTAAACATAGATCAGTAAGCCTGGTAAAATCCCTGACCTTTAATAAGCCTGCCTTCTTTTGAGCCTAATACCGATCACCAAGGCCATAAAAAGCAACAAAAACCTCCATAAGATGCGTTCACATGAGGTGAAAGGCGTGACATAAAACCGATGGGGTTATTTTCCCAGTCCTGCAGCTAGTTAGTGTGCTGTATTGAACCTGCTCAGCAACTCATCAATGGTACTTTCCTCAAATCACACATAACATTAGAGCTGTAGCAATAGGTCTGAGGAAAACAAAGCAATCTGAATATATTTCCTATTTTCTGAGGTCTACCTAATCAAAGGGTAAAGCCCTCTTAGTTTTTTGAGGAAATGTGTTAATCACATTTATTTATTTTTCATTTCCTTTTTTGTCCCCCAGTTGCCAAACATCACCATACTTGATAGCTTTGGGATATGATGACTTAGCCCTCACAAGGTTAATGACTAAACTATTCAGTGGTAAAGTAGAAAGTAGAAAAAAATTCTCCAGTCATATTGTGTTATTGCACATCTGTCCCATCAAAATATCTGCACCTTGTCCAACCTTTAAAAAACATTATTAAAATTTACCACTACCCCTAGTTATTTTGGCATTTGTATTATGTTAATACTGCTCTAAACGAAAAGCTCAGTGCATCCTCACTTAATGTAAGTAATCAGTTAAGTCTGAGCTGTCACATTACCTGAATTACATTACTAAGTAACTCCACTATTCTGTTCATTAGTAATATAGATTTTCCTGTCCTCACAGCTCATCAATGGGGTGGTCTTACTCATCCTGTTGTCAGCTCTCAATGACCCAGTTCAGTACCGCTACCACCTTACCAGCTCCGATCTGGGAACTGACATTGATGTCATGGACGATGCAAGTAAGTGCAGCTAATCCTCCCATTGTTACACGATAATTCGCATTAAATGTCCTCAGTGAAGCATTCAAGCTATATGAAGTCAATCCTTTTCTTGTTTTAGCTTCTTCAGTTTGAGGATTTGCTGTTTTGTTCTGTTGTAAGATGATTATCTTCAGGTTTGGGACTGTTGGTTAGACACAACAATTTTTTTCATTATTTTCTGAGATTTTTATCCTCAATGCTGATTAAATGAGAAAGTAATTAACAAATTGATAGGTGATTAAAAAATGTTAGTTGCAGCCTTAAAAGAAAGATTTCTAGATGTACCACTACAGATTAGAAGTGAAGGTTAGAGCCCGTTGTTCTTAAGAGATGTTCTTTAGGCTGGACTTTTGTAGGCACTGGTGGGATTTGTTATATGTCATAAGTCATTTGTCATATGCAAAAAGCAGGAACACCTACATTATGTTTTATCAAAAAAAAAAAAAAAAAAGAGAAAAAACTAATAC
>VUQI01024454.1:2414-16338 GCA_015106735.1 Paratilapia polleni | reverse complement strand
GAGAAAAAAAAAAAAAAAAAAAAAAAAAAAAAAATTAAAAAAAAAAAAAATGAAAAAAAAAAAAAAAAAAAAAAAAAAAAACAGACAGAGAGTATCTCTACAAGCTCGACTGACATGAAAATTGCCTCTTCACCACTTACCACTGCCTCTAACTCCAACTCCAGACTCCTCTTCTTAGCCTTCAGTTTGGTGATTTCATCCTGCTCTTGCTCCTTCTTTATCTGAAGCTCTCCTTTCCTTCTTCTTTCCCACTCCTCTTTTCTCTGACGCTCAAGCTCCCGCTGTGCAGCCTAGAATAAACAGAGACGCAGAGAAGTAAATATACCATGCATCAGTGTGAACAAATGTGCATACTCAACTTGTTAAGAGAGATGTTCACCTCACCTCTTTTCTCTCTATCTCTCTCTGCCGCTCTTCCTCTTTCTGTCTCTCCAGCTCTCTCTGTAGCTCCAGCCTTCTCTCCTCCTCTTTCCTCCTCCTCTCCTCAGCCTCCCGAGCCTCCCTCTCTTTCTTCTCTTGCTCCTCTTTCTGTTTCTGAGCGCGGCGCTCCTGCTCCCTCCTCTCAGCCTCCAGCAGGGCCTGTCGTCTTTTCTCCAACTCTGCATTCCCTTGTTCCAGGTTCGCTTTGAATTTGTCTTCGAACGATACTGAAAACAGAGTAGGAAAAAGTTTTGATGAAGTCATGGTTGATGTACTTTTCATGTAAACATTAATAAAATATTATGTGATTATCTATATGACTAATTACTGTTATTTGAGCTTGTGTCTTTAAAAATTGTATTTTGTGATATTAATATTGCATTATGAATGATAAACTATTTAACAGTGAACAAACTTGTATCCTTGTCTATAAACAAGTTCAATTTAAGACTTTTTCAGTGCTTTTTAACACCACTTTAAATTAAATTTAGAACAAACATGAGAAGGAAATACACATAAAAAGTGAAAATATAGCTTTCCAATTAAACTCATTGATTTAAGTTTAAAATTAATACTCAAGGCAAAATTAACTGAACTGCTGTCCTAACCCAGGGAAATGGCAACTTTTATTTTCAAGAGAGCCATTAGTAGCTCATCCAGCTCACGAGCCATCACAATTCACAGGTTACTGCCCGTAAAATGACAAATGTGACCTTAACCTCCAACACAGTTAGGGTGAAGACCCATTAAGGCGATTATTGTGTGTAAGTTTGATTAAATTCTGACCAATACTATAGGAGGAGTAGCAATTCTAGTTAACTTATTACCAATAAAACAGAACAAGTGTGATGTGGGGGTGGGGGCATATTAGCATGTACAAGCCTAATTTAAAGGCCACTTTGAGTCCTATCAATGTTTGTGCAAACGAATAAAATTAAAAGCAGCCTACTTTGATAATAAAGAAAACATAAAACAGCCTAACAGATTTAAAGATTGCTAAAATTTAAAAATTAATTAATTAATTAAAAAAAAAAACAAAAAACAAAAAAAAAAAAACAGGACAGTTTCCAGTCCAGCTGCAGATCAAGCATATTGCTAAGCCAGCAGCGTTGGCAATAAAAGCAAATCATTACATGCACTGTTAAATTCACTAATTTCCTCCACAAATTTTCTCCTTTTGGATTTGGAATCAATAGCTAGGCTGACTCAGGGCTATGCATTTATGCATTTACATCCATGCTAAACACAGCTATACATACAGATATATAATCTGGAGCCACTGAAAATGGGCAAAAGTGCCACATACGGCTCCAGAGCTGCAGGTTCGACACCCCCGTCCAAAAAAATGTCCCATTGTGCCAAGTTTGAAACCCATTTGACACACAGCTCAGTTTGTTCTGTAAGCACTTCCAGGCATCAGTTATATCCACAAAGAGTAAATGTTATACTTAAGCCATCTGGCATTAAATTTGCAACTTCCCATTTCCTTAGACCAACGAGCAGTCTGGTTAGCAAAGTCTTCTTCATTATCCTCAGGATTTCCATCAGTGTACTACAAACCACACAGTTGCCATCTGCAAGGGCTATGGGGATTTTTGTGTTTTATTTTTTTTAGGCAGAGTTACAGCTGTTGATTTACCTAATGTATCTTATCAGCCTACTGTACTACAACCTACAGTAATGTCACCATTGACCATTTTTAAACACACAAAAATAGCCTGAAAAAATGTGACGATGTGTGTGATGCCTTAAATGTGTCAAAAGAGCAAAAATAGATAGCAGCATTGTGTGCAGGAAATTCTCACAGTGGTGTGACTAAAAATCATTTAAGATTCATCCAAACTGAATTTAAGTCAACTAATTTAATACTTTTTAAGGACTTTAATTAGAAAATATATATTGAAGAGATTTTAAGGACCCACAGACACCCTGGATGATACTGTATACAAACCCAACAACAAAGTGTGGTGCCCTACATTATCTATGTTTCACTTGGCTGCCCTTAATTGACCAAAGTGTGCCCTTTGTAGGTGGCTACTGTGTGTGTGTATGTGTCACAACAATATGTCTATGTTTATGCCATTATATTAGTACTTGTCAGTGTATGCACAAAAATACACATTAAGAGATCCATAGCTGCTGGTTGTACATAAAGCAGCAGTTAAACAAGGCTGCTGTCTGTGTGTAGGGTTGGTAGTGTGAGTACTGACTGTTGGTTTTGGGTTTCTGTGGCGGTTCGATGTCCAAGTCATTAATCAGGGAAGAGCTGGAGCCATTCATGGCACTCCTGCAATACAGATTTCAAACAATTTCTTTGAATGTGCAATTTACAACATCACTTAAATATTAATACATTAATACAACCAAGGTTTAGTGGACAAAAACCTATGTCAAGCATTTATATTTAGAGGATGTTGGAGACTTTTTTTGTCAAGCGGATCATGTGTGTCCACATACCTTTGTGCGGGTGGTACCAGCTCATTTGGCAGTGTTAATGGCAGCGGTTGTCCGCTCTTTGCTACGTCCACAAGATGCATGGCCAGAATAAACTCCTCAGCTTTTAGCTTGCCATCTTTATCCACGTCTGCTAAATTCCTGCAGGAAGGTGGTAAATAGAAAATCTTTTTAAACTTACTGCACATTTATCACCTTTCAAAGCAGCAGAACAACATCTATGGGCAAAAAAATACAGTGACTCAGGAGTATTTGCATTTCATATATATAATTACAGCATTCATGTTACAGCTATTGCACTTGCTGGTTAAGTCTAGTGACTGAACTTCTAAGGAGCTCACAGATTCCACCTTGCTCTGACACGTCCATACTAGATGTTCAAGAGCAAGATATTGCCATAAATAGCTTACACTGTATAAAAGCTGTCTATCCTATATACTTTGGTAAATAAATAAGATCCTGTTGTGTTCAGTTGCATTAAAAAAGGATTTCACAAATTCAAAAAATAGCAGCAAAGATACTGTATGAAGTTTTATAATTAGGCACAGACTTAATCACCCTTTTATTTTTAACCAGTAATAGATACTAGGAGCAACTTTTTTTTTTTAACAATTATTTCCTTAACAATGAAACAGCTATTGTGATAAAGCTATACCTGAACGAAGTTTCTTACTTCTGGCTGCCAAACCTGTCTGTAGTAATCAAAAGACATGTACAGACACACACAAACACACAGAAAATCTTACCAGATGGAGGCCAGCTGTGTATGTGTGAGCATCGTGCTTTCCATTGCACCTTTCACTTGCTGACCTGGTAACATAAGGGACAAATGTCAAAACTGTGCAGCACGGTGGTGTGGATGATGTACAGGAAGACAGAGGTGGAGGATGTGTTTGTGTTAGGCCTGGTATAATGTGCGATGATATATTAATTAAACTACATTTAAAATGTGGTGACAGCAGAATGCAGGTGCAACAATACAACCCATTTTTCCAAGACTGACATTTACCAGTCATAAAGTCTAATGCTGAAAGAAGGAAGCCAAACTCATTAACCCTAAATTACTGACTTGGATCTAGAAGATGATGATAAAAAGACTGTGACAGCATGAACAACACTCAGCCTTTTAAATAGGTCTACAAGGAGACTGGGACAAGAACTCTAAGGAATAAAAAGAAGCCATTCATGTAATTTATTTACTATGACAGACCGCATATTAAAAGTCAAGTCACATTAGTAAGGAAATAAATTTTTTTTAAAATCTGAGCTGCATTGTCATTTCACTAAATCTTTGGTTTTTCATAAGAACAGGTTCTGCAAGGCTTGCAGAACAAAAAGGCAAACGCATACTTGTATGAGTGTTTGTGTGCATATGTGTGTGTGTGTTGAGAAACCCTGTGTCTGAACACACCCGCTACTATAGCCTCTACTACTTCCTTAGAGGTAACTAGGAAACTGTTATGAAATTATCACTGACTGTTGTTCATGAAAATCCACACATAGTTTGGTTTTGTATAACCGATACAGTGCGCAGACACACAAACACATCGTACCAGTGAGGTATCCAATCATCTGCTTATCCAAGCTGTTGAATTGCTGTCTGTATTTAAGTCTGGAGGCATGTGGTACAGCCCAGTCACTGGGAGCAGCAGTCAAGGGGGACATCACAGACAAGGGTGAGGAACCGGAGCTAAAAAACAGAATGCACCAAATTTTTAATGTTTGCATATTTAAAGAGACTAACAAGATAAAGGAGTCAGAGGTTGTGCTTCTGTATATGTGCATGTTTTACCTGCCAGATCCCAGGTCCAGCAGTGATGGGGCCATGTTTATACCAGCAGGAGAAGAGGCATGTACAAGTGGAGAGGCGTAAGAGGTCGCAGATAGAGGTAGACCTGAAGCGCACACACACACACACACACACTTTTATTTCAGCAACAATACTAGCCCATTTTATTCACACACTTAACCACAAATATTAACTGTAATGCTCTTTTTTCACTCTGTGTTTAAGTGTTTTGTTTGTACAGTTTTCTTAAAGGGCAAGAGGCCTATAAAAGCTGAGTAATATACTGTGATCACTGTTGTAACCTTGTCAAGGACAGGGAGGCCATTTGTATGGAGATGAGACAGAGACCTGACTCTACAAAACAGGACAGGAGTCATTCCATTTCCCAGCTTTCCCCTTAAAATCTCCAGCAATGCTTCATCAGCAGCAAATATACAGTATTTAATATCAGAGCACAGCATTCCTCCTCAGCAGTTTTCATGCTACAAGAAACAGCTGATAAGCATCAACCAAGCAACAATCAAAAAGATAAACAAGAGCAGTCCAAGACTGCATACCTAAGTCAAGGGTGAAAATTCCTTCCATACCATGCATTAACTGAGTCCCTGGAACCAGAAAGATATCTAGCTGCTAATTAGTTTGTAATATTTTCTGAAGAACAACAAAGTGATGTCTCCCAATTTTTATGACATGTATTTGTGAAAATATAATGCAAAATTCCTGAATCTAGACCTCGTTTCCAGTTGACTCCAAAATTTAAGCACTCCCAAGGGGGGCTGAGCTCCAATCCTGGTAAAGTTTACATGCAAATCCAGCTCACTATATTAGCTAATGCAAGTTTATCATGTTAAAAAAGTGACTGATCATTAGATAAACCGTTTTCCAATTGTGACAGCATAGCTGAAAACTGAATAAAGGAGCAACAGATTTGACTAGTTGAGTGTTTGAAGCATCAGCTTTTGTAGGTTCAACTTTAGTATGAAAAGGGCTAAAAAAAAACAAAAAAACAAACAAACATTTTTTCTTCTGAAACTCGACAGAGCGACAGAGCAGCTGTGTTCTATGAAACTAAGACTCTTCCATGCCATAAGAATTAACATTTAATAAAATGGTATGTACTACTCCTTTCACAGAAAAGTGCAAGCTGGCTTTAGCCAGAGCAGAAACAGAAATGAGAGATGCACAGCTTTGTAAGAGATCAAGATGGCAACCTCATTAAATGGCACCCATAAGAACCAGAATGTGCTGGTTTGTAATGGGAGTAGTATAACTGTTTGAAAACTTCTCTTAAATAAAGAACACTTTGAAAAGCTTCACAGGACAGTTGTCCTTTATGGGGGCTTCATGGTCCATACAAAAATTTCTTGCTTCTTTAGTAAGTTTTCAGCCGTGACAACAACATGATCACTTAGCCTTTTAACATGATAAACTTTCATTAGGTAACACAAAATGCTACAATAACCCCAAACATTTAAAGTGTATTGTATGTAATAATATTGGACACCATCCTAATGGTTTTCCTTTCAGAGGTGGGACAGATACACAATAACAAAGACAAAAATGACAGCAAACTGATGAAGAGAAAAGAGATTCATATATACCAGTATTCAAACCCCCAGCAGGAATTATTGGCTGGAGAAGTCCCATCGTGCCATTTGGTAGTGTGGCATTTCCCATAGATGGAACCAGGGGCCTGGTGGGAGTGGAGGCCATTAGTTGGTTCAGTCCTGTTGCTGTAGGACTGAAGGGGGTGAGGCCCGTCATTGGTGTCATAGGTGAGAGTCCAGGAGTTGACATGGACATAGGAGTCAACATGGAAAAGTTTGTTCCAGGCATCATAGAACCAATACCTACGACACACAAACAGACACACAGGCACACCATTTTAGATCACAGCAGTTAAATGCATGTGTGTGGAAACAATCAGTCAGACACACTTTAGATTAGTCTAAGTGTTGCATAATCCCTGAATGGAAGATTTTATATAATGCTTATATCTTTACCTCTACACAAAAGCCATAGCAGGGCTTTCCTTTTATGCTGTTATTGTTTATAAAGCTGTGTCCATTAAAAAAAACAAAAAAACAAACACATTTTCAAATTGTGAACTGTTAATTTTCTAACTAACTCACATCCATATACAGTGTACGTAATAAGAACATTGTACCATAGGCAGGATTGGTCAAGGATGAGGTAGGGTTATTCAGGCTGGGAACAGGCACCGGAGGCTGCTTCATGATAATTGGCAGCGATGAGGGAAGCGGTGTACCCTGAAGTTTTAGCTTTATGAGCTTCATAGCAATAGAAAACTCCAGCCTGTCCATCTTTCCGTCTTTATTCATATCAGCCAGAGTCCTGGGAGACACACAGACCATAAGCAAGGAAACAGTGACGGGTTCTCAGGAAAAAACCTCTTTAAGTACAGTATCTTAAAAAAATCTGCCATTGTGTGAGTGAGTGTGTGTTTCTCACCATATCTCAGCCAACACGGATGGAGACAGCCCTGACTTGAGGAAAAAATTCCTTGCTTGCTCTCCTATAGAAAGACGCAGAAAGGGAAGAAACAGAAAAAACACAACTGAAGTTGATTCTGCTGAATACAAAGATGAGATATAAGCATCTATTTAGAAATGCAAGGCTGTACATCACTATGTGCACTTTAATATATATGCCTATAGCAGTGTTTATATGTGCCTCATCACTTGAGCATCTGTATTTACAGGTCTGTTTATTATTGTAAATCAGGGGTAGGCAACATCTTCTCCAGAGGGCCACACTGCTTTAGATAAAGTAAGCGAAGGGCCACACATTGGATAACTGACTCAAAGCATGTTTTCAAGTTACAGAGAAAATGTCATCAAAAGAAATACCACTCAAATGTTATATCAACATTACAATCAGTCTAATATACACTACTGCATAGGTAACTGAAGAAACCAATTACCAATACAGAGGCATTCGCACAGCTCAAGATTCCTTAAAATAATGTTGCCTCTTACTGACTTTTTTGGGGGTTGCTTTGCGTTTCCTTTTAGGATGCGGCGGGCCAGACTGGGCCAGACTGAGATGGTTCACAGGCCAGTTCTGGCCCTCGGGCCATATGTTTCCCCAAGTTTTGTAAATGGTCTCTGCCTATAAAGCCCCCCTTTTAACCTTATGGGCTCTACAAAGCACTTTACAATGTTTCCCATTCCCATGCACATGCACGGTGCTGGTCAGTGTCTTGGCCAAGGACACTTCCGCACATGGAGGAGCCGGGGATTAGACAACCAACCAGGTCTACCAACTGAGCCACAGCTGCCCACAATTTCAGATTTCCTCATAAAATAGCATTATGAAATACGCCAGTGGTACAATTACTGTGCCAATCATGAACAAACAACGCGGTTAAGTGTCTGTACCTGTGATGTAGCCCATTGTTGGGGAGAGGGTGTCAAAATTCTGATCATGTTTGTCCCTCTCCTCTGGGGAGATTGCCCACACACTTGGACCACCTGAGGGGAAAAAGGAAACGTGAAGCTTCAGACAGTCATTGAGATTACTTAATGCCAGGCAATAAGAAGAAGAAGCAGGTTTAATTTTTTTTTTTAACTACTGTCAGCTCATTTATCAGATAGCTGGGATTTCAGGATTCAGTTTAAAAAAACAAAAAACAAAAAAAAACGACTTCTATTTAGATTCTCGCTGTTTAAATTCAGTGTAGCATACACAAAACAGCAACTAAGCCTGAACAGAGCAAACAAACATACACTTTCCAAGATTACAAAACTGTAAGAAAAAATTTTATGAATTGTAAACATAGAAGCAGGAAGACAGGTGCACCCACTGAGACCGGCTCACACAGTCAAGATGAAAGTGTACCCTGAGGCCAGATTCAGTTGCAGTCAGAAGCTAGGAATTCACCAATATTGACAAAGTGATAATGAAGCTCAATCTTCCCTGTGATACTGTGTCACTTTGGTCAGATAGAAGGGCAGAACAAAATACTTTCACTAGTATTTTCCAAGGCTGTTTACTACACGATATATTAGCAGAAACAGTGAATGGACAGGTCACCTCATTATTTAAAAAAAAGAAAAAAAAGAAACGTATACTAATCCAGGAAATTTCATCCTGTGACTGAGACTATCACCAATACAGTACTATAAAGAAGCTGGTCCAGAGAAAGATTTTAGGATTAAAACCACACACACACACACACAGAAATAGTTAAAAAAGTATGAGTCCGATTACTAAAAAAATATGTACACAAACACAGGCCAAACACAGCCCAGTAATTATCACTAGAACTAGCCTTATGTTGGCCTCAGCAGATCTGCAGAGCCATATTTACACACACCTCTCACTCTCTTTCTCTCTCCACACACAACTAGACACACACAGATTTAACAATGTCCTTTATACACACAAACTGCAGTGGTCTTACCATTCATTTTTGCAGGTGGAGAATTCCCAGTGGTGTCCTCAGCTACTGTTCGCAGGCATCTGCAAAACACACATAATCACAGTCCAGTCATCAGTCAATACTGCAGCTAAGAGAGGACAGTGCAGTCACAGAGAGCAGGGAGATAAAAAGGCAGAGAGAAGCACAGAGACAGACCAGGCAGAGAGCGCGAGAGAGATTCTGGTCGGTCAGCAGAGTCAAACAGGGCTTCTCCTGTTCACTCTGGCCACATCCCAAATCTTTTCAACCACATGGACTTTTTTCAGTACTATCAACACTGACTACATAGTGGCCAGAGTGCAATTCACACTACTACACAAGCTAAAATGACAAGCACTCATTTGAAGCATTTTACATTTACTGTGCCCAGGAATAAAAACCCCTGTTCAGTTCTGTGTTCAATCAGCTAAGACAGACTTAAATAAAGGATCTGCAGTGCTTTGGTGTTACGCAGACACCACTTCTTTAAAAAAAAAAAAAAAAAAAAAAGTCTTTTAATTAAGTGGTTTTCAATTAACTTTAATTATAATTAGACTAAATATACTATAATAAATAAATAAATGTCAACTGAAGTAAACCTACCAAGCAGGGAGGGAATTTGAACTCTTATGGAGGGGCAAAAGAAAAGGAACAGGATTCAAAACAGAATGCAGCAAAATAACTGTTTTATCTCAGGTACCTTGTTTTAATAATCACTGAAAGCCAAAACTATTAATCAAATCAAATCATGGTATGTGTGAAACTGGTGGGTTTACCTAATATGTTTTTGATTGTAAATTTTGTACTGCGAGTAGACTTCAAGCAAGATTAAGCATCTAAATCCATGCCATCTTTTTAGTACTGGAACACATTAACATTTTTTCCTAGAACAGCACTAGAAGAAAAGTCTGAGGATCATCAAAAACTACAGTTCATCTGAAATTTGTTTACAAAATTTCATAAGGAAAACTTGATCATGAAAGTTCTAATCAAGGGTTCTTGAAAAAACTTATTAAATTCCACATCTATTCATTTTCTAAAGCTTATCTGAGTCCGGGTCACAGGTTTGTTTGTTTTGATTTTTTTTCAAAGATTTCTCTAGAAAGCTTCATCTTTTCAAGCTGTTGCCATATCCGTCTGTGTAATCTTAGCACCTCTGTGCTCGTGCACTGCTCTATCTATGAGATGGCAGTAAAGACTGACCCGCAAGTGCCAGGTTACAAATATTGAGAGCTGCACAACAAGCCAAAAAGACACCAAAGTATGGTGCACGCCAGCAGTTGTGACATCATTTTTGGCATGCACCCCTATTTGCGAGGGCAACAACAGCATAAACTAGGTGTAGCCAAGCTCCTCTAAAGGGGGTCCACACAGGGAGCTGCCATCAGCAATGACTCAACCATAGGTCACAGAAAGTCAATGACATTTGGTGACTTCAAATGACAACGGGCAAAATAACTGCTGGCAACACTAAGTGGACAGATCCTGGGTTAAATTTTTCTCAGCTTTGACTGAAGCAACTACCAGCGAGAGCAAAGGATACCATTGATTGACAGAGTGGTAGATACCTTAGAGGTAACCAAAGCATGGAATGTCCGCTGGCTACCAACCTTCAGCTACAAACCATGCAAAGCAAGCGAATCACTTCCTGTGTGAACACGCCTTAACACTGAGCCCAGAAAGCTAATTTCTGCTGCTTGTACTCTTTTGGTCACTACCCACAATTCGTGGGTAGTGACCAGGTAAGGTTAAGATATTACCTACAATTTGTGGCTATAGGTAAGGTTAAGATGCTTCCATCTAGAGTAAAGTTGTGGATCAACATTCAGCCGTTCCATAAGCATGAATAAAAACAAGCAACAAACCAACACTCTCAGTGACTTCCAACCTGCCTTCCTGTTAGCAATGACTGTCTCTTTCAAAATCAGTTTCATCATGCTTTGAAACCATTCTTGTTGAGTCATGCACATGCAAACAAAGTGTGGGAATGGGCCTATTGTTGAATAAACCTGTTTTATGTAGTAGGAGGCTTGGCTTCTTCTGTAAGGTCAGGGCTTATACGTTTCAAGTACTTACATGTAGAGTGAGTGTGTCTTTGATAAAAATTTATCAGTTTACTACAATGAAAATTTTTTTTTAAAGATATGTGTATAGCTAGCTGTAGAACTGCTAATAATAATATTGCATTTTTTGTCAGATGATGGGCAGGTCTGTCAATCCTACCAGGACTTTGGTCCAGACTGAAATATTTCAACATTTTATAGAGACAGTGCACAGGGGTTGACTGCACTGTAAATAACAGGGTAAATGTAGTAGACTCTCTGTCCATGCATTAAATGTACCACATATGAGCTCCTTGTTGACAAAAGCCAGTAAGTAGTTTTATGCTGGGTTTGCAGTTATATTTATAGGTCTTATCTGTGGCTGCAGTACTGCTCTTCCTGTTGAAATACATCCACCATAAAACAAACTTGTTTAGATTTTAAACAGCTTTTGTTGTGGAGTCTATGCAGTGTGAACTTTTGCTTTCTACAAGCTCGCAGTAAGGGACAGATTAAAGGATGTCCCATGTAATGTGACACCTATATTTCAATAACTGCTGAGACCAGCAGTAATGCAACACTGAATACTGATTTGATCTTTGATTATCTGGTTGGTATAATAATCATTTTGTTCACATTGTCTCTTTATCTTTCATAGTCACTTCATTGGAACACCTGCTTCCTCTGTTATCCATCCGCCATCAGCTGCTCAGACTCACATGATGAAGGTGAAGGAGGAAAAGGGGGAGAGAAATTCTAATCTTTCCACTCAGCATTTCCTGCCTGTAACCTACGGACACAAGCATTTCCTCAACCAACATCAGTTGACAGGAAGTGATCATGGATTTTGGCAGAGTGACAGCTCCAATGACCCAAAAAATTTGCATGAGAGCTGTGGCTTAAACTGATGCAGCATTGTACATTAAAGAGTGACTTTTAGCTGATTACTGTCGTGCCTGCTGATAAGACGTTTGTGGATGAGAATATGAACGAGGGACAGAAAAACAGAATGAAAGTGCAACTTGTCTGAATGTGGCCCAGTTGATGCTCTCACAAGGGCAGAGAAGAGTAAGGGAGGGCTAATCTACCGCCTGCCTGCCATCTGTCACTCTCCCTCTCTCCTTCCTTTCCTTTCCGGAGTCAGGCCATACTCTCATGCAATGCCTTTGATTATCCATTCTTTCCAGTTCTGCCTTCTGTTTTACTACCTGTTTAGATACTGTGTTTCAAATACAATCACTTCAGTTTTGTCTGAATTTAGGAGTAGAACAGATCATTGTACTCTCTATATCACCACCACCAGCCACAGTGGCTAGTTTTGCAGTTCTTTTTAGGGAAAGTACTCACCAATATGGCGGTAGCTGAAAGCCATTGACAGCTAAAGTGCCGCAAAGCACAGCAGTGGTAACAGTGAAGCTTTCTTTACAAGCTATGAAGCACCAATTCTACAGTCCAACATTATTGCAAACAGTGATGCTAGCTAGTTCTAAAGCACCTTTTTGGACAGAATATTGTCCTAACAGTCTCAGGTAGATCTGGTATTGTTGAGGCTTTAGTCATGGAATCTAGCCTCTGGTAATGCAACACTGCAGGAATCTGAATGAATAAATGAAAGAAAGCAGTAGACTGTTGGCTTTAAGGTTTACTGTTTCCAGAGTGAAAGGGCAGCTGACTTTTCCTCACAGGACGGCTGTCTGACCAACTGACCGAGTGAACGACTCACTTGGCTGGCACAAATAAATGACCTCAGTGGCAGACTCAGCTTTGCAAACCTCATGCAAATCCTTTCTGGAATCACCCTCCATGTACACTCACACATAAACACACACTCTGCTTCACTAGAAGCCTTGTGCTGCTAAATGAACCTCAGACTCACTATTTGCATAGTGAACCCAATAGGGCAGAATCAGAGTGAAGATCAGCAACCAGGGCTCCACCTAACCCGAAAACTAACTTCATCTGTACTTCACCAGTGAAGCAGGACCTTTTAAAAACAACTAAAAACAAGGTTGGAAATCAGGCACTGAGCTTGATGCACTGTTTTGGTACCACTGCATCAACTTCATTACTAGGGATGGACATGGTTTTCAAACATTCAAAATTTTCTGTGGTTTTTACAGGCGTCTGGTAGGATGAAGGTGGCAGTAATGCACCTAGAAGCTGTTTGCCAATAGCCAGGAAACAACAAAATAGAAGAATGCACCTCTAACTACCAAGCGACAGGCAACGGGCCAATAAAACATGTGAGATGTGGTGAGATTAGATAGTACTGTACAATGAGGAAAAACATGCAAAGCTGAAGATGACTACAGCCATCAAAAAGTCTTGTGTGGAACTAAAAGAAAAGATCCAGTGCAAACTGTGCCAAGTTTATTGAGCTATATACCGCTCTACTTATGTTTCTTGTGTTTAACTTGACTTCAATTGCTATAACAAAGGAATTTCCCAACTTTGGGATAAACAAAGTAAATCTTTAGTGTAGATGGCATATCACACATCTACAACTATGTAGTCATTTGCGAGCCCAGCACTTTCAAAAGATAGTCGGATAGTTCTCAGTGAAAATTGAACAGTATTTTTGCTTGAAATGCCCAACCCTAACCATCACATTAAAGTGAGGGAGGCTTAAGTAATACATTCACTTACCACACAAGTCTTTAGTTTTTACATAAAAGGTTTGCATGACTGTCAAATGTACTAGGTAATTTTCATAACCCAGAAAAAAAGCCTTCCAAGAATCTACAGTGCATTCAGACAATATCAGACCCTTTAAGTTATCAACATTTTTGTTGTTTC
>VUQI01024452.1:11184-21341 GCA_015106735.1 Paratilapia polleni | reverse complement strand
ATGGTGGTGGACCAAAAAAAAAAAAAAAAAAATCACAAGTTTACAGCCTTAATTCTGCCCATCGGTCTGTCCGTCCATTTTAAACCAGTTTATATATTAATGCCTAATTCTATGTGGACATGAACTGAACATTGTCTGGTGCAACATAATATAGCCTTAATAGTCTACGACACACAACCTTAGATATGCATTTATACAAATACACACACCTCAATTAGAAAATACATATATAACGATGCAAATAGAAATACTATGACAACTGAGAATTCATGACTACATGAAAAACATAAATACGTAGTTTAAAATCACTGTCAGCTTTGAGTTCTGGGGAAAGGAGGTCCACATATTGTTCGCCTAAAAGAAATGGTGTCTGCCTAAAGAAGGCTTTCTGAAAGAGGACTTCACATTTTCCAATAGCTGCATCAGAAATTACTGAGCCAAAAACCCTGAGAGGTTTTACAATGTCACTGAACACCAAAGGAGCCTGGTTAATAAGGCTTTTATAGATACAGTAAGTCTGACTCTTGAAAATGCATAAAATATGCTCAAAATATAAAACAGAATAAAAATGCTTAAAAATAAAAACAAAGGTTCAGATTCAGGTACCTTTAAAAGGTGTTTTATTTACTGTTAAATAAAGCAAAAATTAATTGCAGGTCAAAGTTAGAACACACACCCATCCACCACCCTGACATTAAATTTTGACCTGCAGAATCACCCGCTATGATCCCAAACTTGACTGCTGGAAAGATTGCAAATAAATTTAGCCCATTACACAACATGACAGGGTCATTGAGGGTGACATGGCTCTTTATCCCTCCTGTCCTGCCACAGTTCATCTGTGTAAAATTTATACCTACTATTTTCTCAGATGAGGATCCATCACACAGAATCTTACCAATGAAGTGCATTCATTCAGGCCTTTGACATAAAAATGTTTGTGAACTCAGAGTGTACACACCGTGCATCTTTTATAAAAGTAAGGATTGATGTTTTATGCTCTGTATTGTGCTCAATGTGAACAGCGACCAGTTGGCCAGGAGAGATTAAAACTGCATTTCTCCACCAGCTTCTCAGTCCCTTCCTCACCTCTGCCTCTGTTAGAAACCAAGAGATGAAGACACAGTGACCAGCAGCCTGTTCGGAAGAGTGTCTGTTTAAACTGACTGGTCGGAAAATAAATGGTGCAGTCTGACACAGTGAGTCGTGGTGACACACTGTACACAGCAGCAATCGCCACACTACAGTGTGGCATCTGCCAGCCATTTAAAATGCTCTTGACAAGCTGGGATGGAAGAGGAATGGGAAAGCTGCTTTCTGGGAAATGTCTCAAATCATTTTCATGTCAATGCGCATGTCAGTTTGAGCTGGGAAGAATGGTGGTAGGGTAGGCCAGAAGGCCAGAAACTCTTGTTCTGATAGTGTGTCCTGACATAAAGCTGCACAATGTCTTCATCTTTTAAGCAGCTGGAAGTCCTTTCTCTGATTATGGCACTGGAAGCAGAATGGATGGAGATTAAAGAGGCTGTATGGAGAGGAGGGAGTTGGGGATTGGTACATACTCCTCTCCTTAGCTTATCTGTCACAGAGACTACTCTGGTCTGAGGGTCCAGTTCAGATTTTCTTTCACCCTGCATGTCTGTTTGACATAGAAACACATAGACATGGGAAAAACACACACAGTAAACTTGGTCTTGCACCCAAGAGAGAACCTTTTTTCCACTTTTAATCCAAAACACTGCCACATTCCTGGGTCAAGTTGAACTGAATAGAGGAGTCAGTAAAAGGCTTGACAGGAATGTCACAGGACCATGAACACTTTGGCAGGTATATTCTCAATAGGGAAAAACATAGAAAGGAGGAAGAAGGATTCATGTATTCCAGGGGGAAGTGGAGGAGGCTAGGGACATTGTTGCTATATCCCTGTCAGATTCCCACTGTGTATTCTGGGATCATGCCCTTCCTGCATCTCTCTCTTATATCTGGATCAGGTGCCAAGGCCATTATCAACCTGTCTAAAAGCTATTGTTGCCTAGTCTTTTGTACCGTTTTAAAGATATTTTTGGCATACAGGCTTACTTTTTATATTATACCTCAGGTGTTCATTTCTGTGCCTGCTTCTCTGACTTGGGATGCCATTTATTACCTGGAAAACCAGGACAGCGTGTAATGAAGTTGGGGAGGCACTTAATATTCATGAGCAATGCAGGAACCTTACTAGACCTTTACATGACCTTCAGTCTATTGGTTGGAATAATGATGCTCAATTTTCTTTGAACTTCAGAGCCCATTCTTAATGCAAGTGTCCCATGAACTAATGGTAAATGGTCTGTGTGTGATCTGTGAAATATAGTGTTGATAGTGAGAAAACTATGACAGGTAAAATAAAATTAGATGTTATCTATTGGCTGACAGAAGCAATGAAAGCATGTCTCCTCTCTGTTTAGCTGTGGTGCAGGTTCTCTGACAGGACAGGGGGGATTGACTCTTAAGAAAAACACACACACACATAAAAACACAGACATTCACATGTATGGAAAGATAGACTGCTGGCTAATCCAGGCTAGCTTCAGCAGGCCTATAGGGGGCTGGTCTAATCCTGTTATCGGGCCCAACAGATGCTGTTGACAGAACAATAAGCAGGGGGCCAACATGGCAGTGCAACCCCAAGGAGGTCATGAGCCAAACTCATCACAGCAGCAGCAGGATCGCTGCCTGGCTGGAGTGGGCTGGACTCAGCACTGGTCACACACACCAGATTTCGCAGGCTGAACGCATCACTGCGACAGGCACACACAGTGATTTGTTTCATGGTATGCAAACCTCATTTTGCTTTGTTTGCAGTGTCAGATGGTCTAGAGTGTGACATTTTTGAAGGCTCTGAAGCTGGAGTCATCTTTCAAATTATGTCTTAAAACTTAAAAAGGTTTCCCATTTTCAGGTTTTTCGATGTGACAAAAACTGCCTCTTTGTGACAACTGTCCCTAACTCACCATATTTTGGGATCCAAAAAGATGTCACCTAAAACTACAATCTGAAACCACAGACTCAAGTCCTGCTTAGCACAATCAGTCAAATGTCTAAATCTAACTATTAGCGCAACAGTTCTAATGTATTTCTATCTTAAATCCTGTTCTTCCATAAACAAATCTGTATACAGAATTTTTTTATCTATGTACCTTTTCAGCTTCTTTGGGCCTCTTGTTGCCTTGAAAAAAAGCTGTGATCTCTCTCCATGTCTGTGTTTGTCTGCAGTTTCTTCTAGATCACAGAAGAAAGAGACTGCCTGGGGGTGCTGACTTTATGTCTCAACTTCCAGCACAGGATCTTTTCTTCTGCACACCGACTGAGTACTGCACACAACAGGAATGTCTCAAAATTAGATAGATACAGTGTGGTATGGCAAACGAGCTCTTGCACACACACACACACACACACAATCTCGCACCATGCCATCTTAGAGATTGTTGTAGTAGCAGCTCTACATGTAAGGTAAAACTAAATAAGTACATATTTGGCTGTTAGACATTAAACCTGAACAAGCCAGCCACCCAACCTGTCATCCATCAACAGATGCACTCACACGTTGTGCAGACTCAACCTGCAGAATACACAGTCAGTCTTTGTTTGCTGTAAACCAACAGAGGACGAGGCGTGCAAGCAGTGAACGAGAAAGCAGGAAAATTACTGAGTTGATTGGAAAAATTAAACAGGAGGAAAAGAAAAACCACTGGAGCAACATGATTACAATGTTAAAATAGGAGGTCTGTGACTGACATTTCCCATAGCCAATGGAAAAGAAAGGTGACACATATATACATAAATTAATCACAGCCTACAAGCGAGTTATCCATGAGAGCAGAAATAACAATGACGTTGGCGGTGATGGTGAGGAAGCGTTTTCCTCCCCTCTCCCTGACTTTCTGGTTTGTGTCCCAGTTTAACTAAATCCCATTAAAAAGGCTTTCATCTCACTGCACTTCATTACTGGCATAAATGCTGCGGCTCACCCCAGAGAGAGGCAGGGATTAGATGAGACGAGCTCATCTAAAATGTTACGCTCTCGAACCCCAGCAGCTTTTTTAATAAAGACACACTTTAAATTCTCCATATTGGATTATCCAAATAGACCCTCCAGCGCACAAGGTGTCATTAAGGTCAGGCTTGTTGTGTTATGTATAGGCTTGTGTGCAAGTCCTTGTGCCCTTGTACAGTGGCTAAGAACTGACTGGATTTCAACAACAGGGGTGGCTGAACGTTTCCTTTAAAAATTAGAGTGGGTAGACCAACATCCGTGGAAAATTGAAAACAAATTCAGGGAAGAGACAGAAGGAGGAAGGGGAAAATAAAGAGGGGCTTTAAAGGCAGGGAAAGCGAAAAGAGAGAGGACCGCAGGGAGGGAGCTTTGCATTGTGTGTGTATGATTGGATGCGATGGGTCAGAGGCTTTCACTCGCATTTATGAATGCTTATTTTAAGCAGAGCCCAAGCTGGGCTAATCTTTACTGCTCGCCTGAATGAGGGTGCTGATTAAAAGCTAATTATACGCTACAGATTTGGCCTCTGGTGAAGACTCTGCTGATTTGACACGGCTTGGACTCCGGCCTAGGAGCATGCCTGTGGGCTTCAGCTCCAGATAGCCATGCATGTGTGTCTACAAATCAGAGGGGAATAAGACGTCAGTGTGCAGGATGGATGTTTTGAGGTTTGTGTTTACAGTGGTAGAACATAACCATTTACACAGAATTTACAAATCTGAGGTATGTTGCTTAATTGTTTCCATTCTCTGCTGTATACTTCTAAACATCCCATGGAAATATTGTAATTTCATTTGACCGGTGAAGCTAAGCTAAATATTAACATAACTGAAATGTTAAATGAAACTCTGCTATGTATTTTGACAAGTGTGGTATGCTTTTCTTTAAAAAGCTTTGTACTTGGTCCATCACACTGATTATAAGTACTAGTAGCATGACTTAGAGGAGTTAGTAATTGTATGGTGCAATGCATACACACATGGATGCACATGTGATGAGTTAATGATAGGAACTGTTTGAATGCAAACACATTTTTTTCTTGAAGTAATTTTTTGCTTTAAAGCTTTTATGACTCTATGCCAGTCACGGGTAGGTGTATTATATTTTTAGGTTGTAAGTCATCTTGAACGACTTGAGGGAATTTCTTCAAATTTGGCACAAATGTTCATTTGGACTCAAGAATGAACTGACTAGATATTTGTGGGGAAAAAAGGTCAAAGGTTAAGGTCACTTGTTACAAGGACACAACCTAACAAAAAACATTTTTTGGCTATTACACAAATTACGAACATGATATCTCCTAGATGACTTAAGGGAAATATCTTCAAATTTGGTAACTTTTATATGGACTTACAGTAAGGATTTGAATTTGGTGGTGAAAGGCCTAAAGGCCAAGGTCCTTGTGACCTCATGTAGGCCCAATTTTTGTGAACATTTGGGGGGAATTTCATTACATTTGGCACAAACATCCAACTGCACTCAAACATGAACTTATTACAACTCATGTTCAAAGGCCAATGACACCGTGACCTCACAAAACAAAAGATTTTTGGCCATGAATCAAGATAATTGTGACAGAATTTAAAACAGATGTCTCGTAGAATAAAAAAGGTGAAGTTATTACATTTTACATCCCAAATGTCAATTTTACATTGGCATCATAATATTCAGCAAAAACTGTGCCCATAATACACTCATGGCCACTTTGTTAGGTACACCTGTTCAACTGCATGTTAATGCAAAAATCTAATTAGCCAATCACATGACAGCAACTCAATGCATTTAGGCATGCAGACATGGTAAAGACGACCTGCTGAAGATCAAACCGAGCATGGGGAAGAAAGGTGATTTAAGTGACTTTGAAAGTGGCATGGTTGTTGGTGCCAGATGGGCTGGTCTGAGTATTTCAGAAACTGCTGATCTACTGGGATTTTCCCACACAACCATCTCCAGGGTTTACAGAATGGTTCACAAAAGAGAAAATATCCAGCGAGTGGCAGTGCTGTGGGCGAAAATAGCTTGTTGATGCCAGAGGTCAGAGTGCTTTGAGCTGACAGGAAGGCAACATTAACTCAAATAACCACTGGTTACAACCAAGGTATGCAGAAGAGCATCTCTGAATGCACAACACGTCAAACCTTGAAGCAGATGGGCTACAACAGCAGAAGATCACACTGGTTGCAACTCCTGTCAGCTAAGAAGAGGAAACTGATGCTACAACTCTCATGGGCTCACCAAAATTGGACAATAGAAGATTGGAAAAACATCAAGGAAACTCAATTTCTGCTGGGACATTCGGATGGTAGGGTCTGAATTTGGCATAAACAACATGAAAGCATGGATCCATCCTGCTTTGTATCTATGGTTCAGGCTGCTACTGGTGATGGTGTAATGGTGTGGCAGATAGTTCCTTGGCACACTTTGGGCCGCTAAATATCCACTGAATACCACATTAAATGCCACAGCCTACCTGAATATTGTTGCTGACCATGTCCATCCCTTTATGACCACAGTGTACCCATCTTCTGATGGACTCTTCCAGCAAGATAGAGCACCATATCACAAAGCTCAAATCATCTCAAACTGGTTTCTTGAACATGACATTGAGTTCACTGTACTCAAATGGCCTCCACAGTCACCAGATCTCAGTCCAATAGAGCACCTTTGCGATGTGGTGGAACGGGAGATTCACATTAAGGATGTGCAGCCGATAAATCTGCAGCAACTGTGTGATGCCGTCATGTCAATATGGACCAAAATCTCTGATGAATGTTTCCAGCACCTTGTTGAATCTGTGCCACGAAGAATTAAGGCAGTTCTGAAGGAAAAAGAGGGCCCAACCCGGTGCTAGCAAGGTGTACAAGTGTCCAGTGATTTTACATTTACATTGACACTAATCCTTCATGCCCACAAATTAAATCCTTTAAATTCTTTGCTACATACTGTATATTATAGAAGTCTGTAAAGACATGGATGTTAACTGCAACCTGACTGGTTGTTAGAGACTTACAAATGCAAGGCAGTAATTTAAGTTGCTTATGTTAAGGACCTGAACACTGGTTTCACCACTTGTTTATTGGATGTAGTTGTAGTGAGGGTAAACCTGCATGCCTACTTTCTCATTTATGGAGCAGATTAAACCCAGAAATCTTGTCAGAAAACCGTTCCCTTGACAGATTAAGCAATTTTGTTTTGTTTACCTTTTGCCTGTTTTCAGCCTCTTTAGAGGTTTGTTAGTTGTCACTTCTCACTCACTTACTCAGTGAGTGAGTGCCAGACCTCTTGTACAATGCTGTTATTTAGCTTTCAACCTATTATGACTCACTTTAGTTTCCAGTGTTTCTACACAAAACTAAAGTCTCTTAAGAAATTCTGTTTTTTGTCTATCCCAGTAAATTTAGGATATACAGTGTATATTAACAGCATCAGACTTCATGCTCAAAACAGCATTAATAGAAAAAAATTGAATACAGAAATAGATTCATGTAGTGTTTTATTGAAATTTTTAAGTTTAAATTTTATATTTGACCATGCTGATAAGAGTGTCAGCACATATGCATCCCAAGTTTCTTCATATCTTACTTTCCTCTTTATGGTGTCACAGCTCTTTCCTTTTTTCCTTCTTTTTTAAAATCTCTAAATAGCTCAGTATCAAGTTATGTTGCTCTGTCCCTCTGACTGTCATTCCACTGCTCAATCAAACAGACAGGAGGGGGTTAATATCTCTCATAAATGCAGCGGCAAAAGAAAATAGAGTAAATCCTTTGTGGTCTGTTAATATCTTGTTCTTGACATTACTACTCCTCCTGCATGCCAGTGTTCCATGCCTATGACCCTCCCGCAGGAGCTAACCCCAGTTCCACACCACAACAACATGCACAGAAAACAGCAAGTCTCACAGCCGAAGCCTATGGGGTATATCTTTGGCTATTTATGTCTTGGGTAGTGACAAAGTCAATTTGTACAAGTGCTTATTTTCTTAACCATTCTTCACTCATAGCACATAAAACTGAATTAGCTTTTTATCAGTTGCATAACAGAGATATTTATTTTTCTTATGAGCTGAGAAATAAATGCTGTCGTTCGGGTGGGTCAAGAAGTAGTTGACTGTAGCATTTTAAGCTTCATTGCTGGCAAAGATCACAGGATGCTGACATTTTGAGTTAATATGTCTCTTGGGTATCAGGTTAAAAAAAAGTATTATTAAAATGTGGATTTTATCTTGACTTGTGACATGAAGAATAGCCAGTTTAAAATCAGCTTCTAGTGCTGAGCTAAAGAAAGAAGAGCAACAGCCCGCAGCTGCTCAGGTGTCCTGTCAACAATACAGAGAAGACAACGCTACATGCTCACCTTCATGTCAAGGACAAGACCATTCACAGCTAGATCACACCTGGTCACTGCCTGCATGTGTGTGCATGTGAGTGTGTGTGTGTGTGTAGTATAGGGTGTGAACGATTTGTTTGAGAACTGGTGTATGACTGGAGGCATCCTGACATCTCCAGCCTTCCCTCCTATAACTCCCATTTCTCTCTCATCCGTCTTTCTCTCTCCAGCTCCCTCCCCCTTTCCTCCTCCACCTCTCTTGCCTGTCTTTATTATTAGTGGCAGCTAGAGGCACTGGACCGGAAAATTCCCATCGAGAAACAAACCCACATCTGCATATTACAGCCCTGTTTCACGTCTGCCATGAGCGAATAAATTAATACATGAATAACAATGAAAATCATCCATGAGTTGCCTCCCTGGCTCTCTAAATGGCATTGTGTGTGTGTGCGTGTGTGTATGTGTGTTTGTCAGAAGTAGCAGTAGTTGTCTGGTTTGGCCATGCTATGAGGGAGCTAGGACTATTTGCATAAAACTTCTTAATGCTGGCATACATACAGGGCTGTAGGTAAGATGAAAAGTCAGGTGGTAACAAAGGTAGTGCAACAAAACAGGTGAAGGCCAATTTTTAACCCCAAAATTTCCCATTTTCAAAAAATGTATTCAGTGTTTTTGTCTTTTAAAGACTCTGGTTTGTTTTTCCCACCATTTCAAATTTTGGACATTTTTTTGTACTAAATTTAGATGTAACAAATTACATCTTGTACAGACTGTAAGCAAAATGTTATCCTGAGGATATAAAATAAGAACCAATTAACTGTTTTTTTGTTTTTTCATTTTCATTTTTCATTTTACTTTTCCTTAAAAGTCCAACAGGCAAAGTCAACCATGCATTTGCCTGGTGAATGTGTTGAATGTGTGATATCATTTAGTTTAATATTAGTAAAATAACAATGCTAAAAAATATTGTATGCAAAATTAATTATGAAATAGAGGCAGAACGATATGAGTTTATGATTGTGTGTGTTATGCAAAAAGCTACTGTCATCCACTGAGATGTTTATTTTTTTGTCTTTGTTAGTGCCTCATACATGCCCTCCTCTCACCCTCACTCGTCTCATACCACCTAGTTTACATGTGTTTACAAAAGCTTGTCTACTTCAGTTTTATGTACAACACAAGGGTCTCTGGAGTTCCACCGCGCCATGCACTAGCAAACGCTCCAACACTGTCAGACTACTTTGCTGCTGCTTCCACTTATTCGATGCGACACAAGGGCTCTCATGAGATTAGCTCAAATTCCCAAAAAATTATACTCTAACATGCTGCAAACAAAAACTCAATAACCCTCTGCAAAGATGTTTCTGGTATCTAGTAATGCATGGCTCGTGTTGGCAAGGCAGCGGATGTGAAGACTTGGAGGTACATGTGAACTTTGGGAACTCTGAGGCAAAACAAACTTTCAGGGGCCATATATCATGTGTCCATTAGCAGACAGCTCTGCCTCGCTCTGTAAATGACAGTGTTTGTCTATGTCTGCCTCTCACGCATACCACCCACTCTCTCTGTTCAAGTCAGTCTCTTTCCTAATCTTTACACCTTCCCTCTGTCTCAGTCTTGCTGATGTGATTCTTCCCCTTTTAGAACCTCCATCTTCCTTATTACTCCTGCTCATCTCTATGTCCCGTTTACTCCTGACTACCTTTTTCCTCTCTAACCTCCATTCCTGCCCTTAGATACAGCTGGTAATATGTCACTCTGCTGTAATTTTGCCTTTCCAAAGGCCTGTAATGAT